>JBBMKF010446422.1:0-12990 GCA_037834155.1 Curcuma caesia | reverse complement strand
ATATCTCTTTTGGTGATTCTTTTAAGAAGGAGAGGGGGGGGGGGGGGGGCGGCTTCACCATACTAAAAATGATGAAAAGGAAAAAAAGAGAATTTGGGAATTTGGTCCTTCCACTTTATTCAGGTCAGTAAGCTTACAGTGACATGTTTATCACGCAGTGCCTACTGCATAGTTTTCTCGAGGCCTTAAGGGTCTTTCTTTTGTGCTGGTATGGGTTAGTGAGTGGAGGATTCGATGGTTTTTTGTCCTTCTACTTGATAAGTCTGGTGAGTCTTGTTAACTTAGTCGTGGAGGTTAACAATCTAGGCATCCGTTGTATCACAAACTGATAGGACAAAGAAAACAAAATGAGATTGAATCTCTTAGGCTTTGAGGTGTGTTGAGCTGCACTTTCTTATGTATAATTCAAGAAACTTTGCAAAATTGCGAGACTTCAGAGAGGGATCAATAGAGAAACTTGACTTTATTTATAGATTCAAGAAATCAAGTTTAAAAAAGTTGCTTTGCCCCTTCTGGACTGACACAAAAAAAACTGCTTTATTTGAAATTTCAAAATAAAATGGCTAGTTCACGACAACTACAAAATTCTTACAAATTGTAGTTCTGGCTAACTTATTTCCCAAAGTCCAAGTTGCTCAAGCACCCTTGCTCAAGTGTCCATCTGTGATATCTTAAAATTTCTTTTAATTCAAATTAGCACTTATAAAGGCTTTTGTAGGCCTTGCACTTTCAAACGTGGGACTAATATTGTATTGATAAACTATACAACATTTTCCCACTAGTTTGTTAATACAACTAGATTTCTCATAATAAACACGATGCATACAAGAAGGTATTTTAAGATGTTAACAAAGTACATGGTGCCCTAAGATTAAACCATGACTTATTGCCATTAGGATTGAAATTATCACACGCATCAATGTTTATCTATTTTCACAGATTTTTTATCAACCGTAGCACTATTCAATAGCCATGTGCTAAACAACCCAATTTCTGTGAAAACCCTCAGAACTCTTGCTGAAGCAGCATCACTTTATTCTCACATAGGTAACAACCTCTAAATCTAGCAATAACACTAACCTCATGTCTTATATGGGACTTTGATAATTTAGTGCTAAACAGACATTGCCAGTAACTTAGTTATTACCCATTAAACTTTAGTAATTACAATTTTTATAATTCAAAGTTGGGTTATCATTATTGTTGTGGAACAAGTCCTACTTGAGTCCTCCATAATCTGTCTATTGGCAAAGCTTTAAAGAGGATCAGATAAATATTTCGCAGACTTTACATAAATAGTTGTAATGGTACCATTTGAGATTAATTCTCTAATATAATTATATCTTTGGCTTATGTATCTAGACTTTCCATTATACACATTATTAAAAGCACTAGACATTGTAGCCTCACTATTACAATGCAAGGGAATGGGTGGCCTTGGCTTTGGCCATAAATCAATTCCAAACATTTTTTCAAGCCACTCAACTTCCTTGCCAGCAGTGGCCAATGCAATAAACTTAGGTTTAACACATGAGCATGTATGGCAAATTTGCTTCTTTGGCGCCAACTTATGGCACCACCAGCCAATTTAAATATCTAACTTGTAGTTGAAATATTATCACCGGTCTCTGTTATCCAACTTGCATCTAACTTGCATCTGAATAACCTTCTAGTGTAACAAAAAACCCTATATAATACAATTTTAATTTTTGGGTACCCTTTCAATTGTCTTCCAATGAGCTACACTAGGATTTATTGTAAATTTAGATAATTTACATACAGCAATGCATGACATATATTCAGTTCCTATATAACTAGCATATTTCAGTTGCTCCATTGGTCTAGCATTACTCTTTTCAAGTTTTACACTAGTCATGTTGATTCTTTAAATTTGAGATATTGATATTTTTATATTAGCTTCTTTATGGCAATTATCATTAGTATATGCCTAAAGCTGAAAGACAAAATGGTTGAATCATTTTTTTATATGACCGTTTGGCTCTTTGCTTAAGAGCATACAGAGATTTTAAATACAAGCTTACAAACTTTATGTTCATTTTCAGAAAGGAGAAACCCTTCAGTCTGCTCCTTATATTTTTCTTCTTTCAAATCACCATTCAAAAATGCTATTTTTTGCGTTCATTTGAGGAATAGACAACTTATGTATAGAAGCTAAAGCAAATAGAATTCTAATGGATGTTATTCTAGCTACTAGAGCATAAGTGTCAAAATAATCTAAGTTTTCCTTTTGAGTAAAGCCGTTAGCAACTAATCTTGCTTTAAAAGTTTGTGGCATGCTGTTAGCATTACATTTTCTCCTAAAAACCCATAATAGGTTTTGATCATGGAAGGAATTCTACTAAGAACCAAATGTTATTTGATATTATTGAGCCCATTTCATCATTTACAGCTTCTTTCCAAAATGTTGCATCTCTAATTTCTACATTTAAAAATACGTCCAATTTTCTAATGATTCTTTCCCTATGACCTTATGCGGAGAAGGTAATATGTTCAGGAGATATGAAATCAGAATCTAGATATTTTCTTCCTTGGTTCAGAAGATTCACTATTTCTTTTCTTTTATTATTAGCAAGAAAATCAAATGTATTTTGACTTGTCTCTTGAGCCACACAATTTTCAAAAAAATATTTTCAAATAATTCAACACATGGATTCTAGAATTACATTAGATTCTAAGTCTAATAGTCTATATTGCTTTTGAGTTTTGAGCATAACTGACAAAGATAGATTTAACACCCCTCAACCCCAATTTAGTCCCTTGGGAATCTAGAAGCATATAAAAAGCTATGTGCCCCTACACTTTAAAATATTTCAAATTAGTTTCCTTCCATTCCAGACTTCATGAATATATAAATTACTCTAATAATATACTACCTTACCTTGATTCCTATAATGTGTTAATTATATATTTCTGAACTAAAAAAATCTGTACAAGGCATGCACTTAACAATGTTGCATGCTGTATCCCATCTTAAATGTTCAAAGTAAATTATATGGCTGATGTGTCCATTGATTATGGAGTTTCTTTGGGGACATTCATTCACATGGGCATACTCTTTTCTTGTTTCTCTTGATTGCTTGAGCTAAGGAAAAGTATATGGTGGTTCGTAGTTAGGCGAACTTACAATGTTACCCATAAAATATATTTTTCTTTTCTTTCCGTGATTAGTCTTTTTTTGTGACACTTTCTAGGCTTGACTTAGAATCTGCAGGGTCGACAAATAATTAGCATCATAAACTTTTTACAAATCCTACATGAAATATTTTATTCTTTCTATGATTGCAAAACTTATCAATATTTATGGTAAAAAATTGGTCCATTTATGTATAACTGTGGGTTCTTAATTTTTCATTTTATTCACCAATCAATATGGTAACTGAATGTACGTCTAGAGGTTTGGTATCTCTTTCTTCCTGTTTCTCTATCTAAATAGGTTGTAGAGGATGTTTGCCTGTACAATGCCTAGTAGAATGATTTGTTTGTGTAAGTTTATCATTCTGTATAGATGTTCTTTAACTTTTTCTGCTAAATTTCTTTGAACAGTGAATGCTGTTTATAACTTGAAAGTTGATTTTTTGTCCTCAATTACTTGTAGGAAGAGCACTATGCTTCTTCAAGTTTGGATAGTCACAAGGTAAAATGTTGGGGATGTGGATTAAATCTTCTCCTTGAATCATTTTCCCCAATATTTAAATGTGGTTGGTGCGGAGCGATAACAGATCAAGGCAGAACATTGAGGAAACCTGATAGTGCTTGTTTTTCATGGTGGAGATGTTTACGAGACCGCCTTTTTGTTACTCTTCTTCTTTGCTTCATGCTATTTGTGATATGTAAGACAAACCTATCTTTTTTGAGATGCATTCTACAGTCCTAATCAGAAACATTCAGTTTGCAAATTATCTTCTTCTTTTATTGGATGTGAAGATCAAGTTACATTTGAAACATTGAATTATTTATCTTTACCCATAACAGGTGCTGGTGTTTGGGCAGTCTATCCCATTATTTTCTCCATCAGCATGTTTTGTGGAGTTATTCACTGCTTGTTAACAGCCATCTTATCCATCCTCACCATCACTTATTTTTGCATGGCTTCCTTTTGCCCTCCTGGTTCACCGCCAAATATAACATGGGGAAGCTATCCAGTCGTAGGGAAGGATGGTCTAGACAACTACACATTTTGTGCTTATTGTTCCAAGCCAAAGCCTCCAAGGGCACACCATTGCCGTTCCTGTAGAATGTGTGTTCTGGATATGGATCACCACTGTCCATTTGTAAGTATCATGAAAATCTAAGTTAACATTTTTCTTTGGATCGTAATATTCGCTTGAATATGGATCATCGTTGCCCATTTGCAAGTACCAAAGATGTGATTTTTGTTTTTCTTGAGAGTCATTGCACTGAATTTTGATGAATAATGAAACCATGGGATGATAAGCACTGGCATGTATCGAAGAAAATTGGTTTAATGGATCTGATTCAAAAACTTAGCGATATATTCTTTTGATGCGCATTGAATGGTCATTAAGGTTAGATAATCATCAATTGACAAGCACAATGTGCATTTTGAACAAGGAGAACGGCAGGAATACTTTGTAAGTGACAAAATAGTGCCAGGATGCTCCCCAAAAATGAGCTCAGGTCACGGACTATCAATTTATTAGTCAGGTTTACTAAATGCCTAAAAATGTTACATGAATTGTTATAAAACATCAAAAAAAAAAAGTGGTAAGGGAGTAGTTCATCAACAAGCAAATTAATTTCTTTAAGGAGTCATCCTCTAGATTTCTTTTGTCCTATCTTAACAAGATGTTTTCTGTAATTGCTAAAGAACTATGTATAACCAACTTAGCTTCTTGCTCGTGATGCATAAACCATGATAGTTGTTTGTCATAGTGCTGAAACTTTGTTTTGGATTGAGGGAGCATCAAACAGTGTAGCTTTGCTCATAATGTCATTATGATCTTTTCTGAATGCTTGATTTACATGAAGAGATGTAGTGGGCATTGTTAGATAAATCACATCTAGATCATCATTTATCTGGCCAAGGACTTTGGTTCCAGCTGGATGCTTTGTTGGAGTGATTTGCATTATTGCAACAAACCTTCTGTTCTAATTCAGAAAAGAGGAGGGGGGGGTTCCAACTTGAGCATTTTATGAGGTGAAAAAAATGCCACTATCTTCCCAGTTGAACTTGAGAATTTTTTACATTCATTACTAGGTGCTGCCAGTCTTAGTTCCCACTTCGCTTGTTGTCATAGCTGTGTTAAATTTGTTGGTTTATGGTATCTACATTTTCACAGGCAACTTAACAAGATAGTTTGAGGCTTTGAGCTTTTAAAAGGGTCCTAATGGTTATGGTGATTGGACTTGTTGGTTGATCTTTACTTGTTAATGTCACAACAAAGTGATGTATTACCAAAGATTGAGAGGGAGCATAATCATATAACCACACTTTTGACACACAATTTGCAATTAGTCATGTGGTCAAATTCATATTCAATTTTTGCTGTTGTGGTGTTTTATATTACTTATCCACCTATATTTAGCAAAGCACCCAACATATACATTAGTCACACTTTTAGTATAACATAACATTATTTTTGTACTACTTCGCTGCTATCATAATGGAATATCATGTCTGCACATCATTGAAATTCAGTTTATTTGCTTCTCCTTATTTTGTTAGTGAGGTTGGTAATGTACTGATATTTTTTAACCATAGGATGAAAGGGTGCTTGAACAATATTACTTGCATATAACTTAAAAACAATCTTAACCACAAGTGGTTAAACATGTAATTACTCCAATTCAAATTATTTCTGCTTGCATCTTCTCTGGGATAAAACACCACACACTCTTGAGTCCTCATTCCCGACTATGGACTACGTGTGTCTTTTCCTTCATGATCTCATGGATTTTTAAGGATAAGCCCTCAAGTAAGCTGTCAGTACTATAGTTGACCAAAATTCCATCTGGAAGAGCAATATTGTGCCAATATCTAAACATTTCATCAATCTTTTGAGCAGTTGTTTTTAGTTATCTTGTTTTTATTTCTAATTCTTGGTACACTAAGTTTTCCATTTTACGATACTTGTTTTCTAATATTCCAAAAACAATTTTTAGTATTTGTACGGACTTCTGGTTTTTAAATGGAACTAGTGTCACAGAAGAATCTGGCATTCACCTTATACCAATTAGAGAATATGTGTTGATTTAATTTTGTTGCATTTACTTAGAGTCAAATACTCAAATGCATAATGATCTAATTACTAGATTTCTTTCTAGTCAGATACATGAAAATTGCAGAAATTGTCAGCTTTATGTAGCAGTTAAACTATCATCTATGAATTTACATTACTTTAGTTTACAAATTCTTATGCTGACCGTTGCTGTTTTACTTTCTGAGCAGATAGGAAATTGTGTTGGATCTGCAAATCATTGGTACTTTATAATGTTTCTTATTAGCATAATCATTAGTTGCACCTATGTTTTCATGATGGCACTATACTCTGGTTTTCATGTATGGCCACCATTGGCGCTGAGAAATCTCACCTTATCATCCTCTGGCCCTCGAATTGCTGCTAGTATTCTAAAGGAGATAGTTGCTGCATTAGCTAGCTCAGCACTTCTTTTATCTGCAAGAGGTCTCATTCTTATGTATCTGGCATTTGCAAGTGTCAGTGTGGAAATTGGTATAACTGCATTATTGTGGCAGCAACTCCATTGGATATATGAAGGTAACACGTACATAAACCAAATAACTTCACATAACAGTGCACATAGACAAGGGGGCTGCCAAAATCTTTTTCGTTTTTTTGGTTGCCCGCACTCAGTTTTTAGAGTATTTTTGGGGTCTGGAAATTCTGGAAAATTGCAAGATATATCAAGCTCCAAGCTCTTGTAGAGGTATGTAATTTACATCTCTAGCTTGGTTGCATGCACTTTATTATGCCTATTTTTTGTTTTGTTTTTCCTCCAATTCCAATTCATATCTTAGTGAAGCATAATTTTTTCTTGGCATTGAGAAAATAAAAAACTCTCAAGGATAGTTAATGGGAGTGAAATTCTTTATCAATTTAGCGTATTACTTAACCCATATTTATGTTGTTGCTAAATGAACTTATCGAGTATCAATGTTGAGTAGTTTGGGTTCATCAGAAGTCATAGTTGAGTATTAATCCAATTTAATTCGTTATTTCAGGATGCTAACTATGGCATATTTCAGTTTTACCAGGGGGTTGTTGATGGAATTTTATTACGACTGATTAGCCCAATTTAGCAAATCATCATATACAAAATATGCTTATATTGTGTACTATCTCAAAGTTTGTGCAATTTGGTAACAAGCTTTTGGAAAATGTTCAATGTTGCTAAGATGGATATTGGGATAGATGTATGTGACCATGGTTTCAAATCTCGTGTCTAGGGCTGAGTCTTCAGTTAAAACCGAACTGAACTTAATCGAATTAACCAAAACCGAATCGAACCGAATTTTTTTTTAAACTAACCGAACCGATTGAATTTTCAAATAAAAATCGAACAAACCGAACCGATAAAATATCGATTAATGTGGTTTTCAATCGAATTAACTGAAATAACTGAATTTTTTAAATATTATGAAAAATTTATCAATTAATTAGGGATTTATAAATTTACTAACTTAGAAATTTATAAATTATTTTTTTATTTTGATTAATTTGGTTTATTCGATTTATTTAGTTTAATCGAATAAGAAATTTTAAAATCGAAACTGAATCGAATTAATTGATTTTTTTTAGAAAAAATAATTGAAATTCTGAAATAATCGAACCGAATTTTTAAATTCGGTTGGTTTGATCGGTTTATTCGATTTAACTAAATTTTTTCTCACTCCTACTCGTGTCGAATCTTTTTGGCACGACTACACAGTTTTCCATTTGTGGACTGCTACCAAATCAGGTTGACATACTTGTTTTGGTTAAAGGCACGACTATACTTGTTTTGCGTGTATCACCTAAAACCAACCATGTAAATTCCATATTGGTGATATGGGCCTTCAATTTTGCTCATATCTAGCAAAGTTGATGCCATAATTAGCGAGAGGGGAGGGTAGAACAAAGATAAATGTGGATGACATAGGCTGAGATGTGGGTTTGTGACAAATGGGCAGAGGCGGGGATATACATCGACACTTTGCAAAAGAATTTTGATGTAGTGATTTCTCTCTGGAGAGCAGCAGAGAAGGCGATCATTAAAAGAATGTTACGAATTGATGATCACTGAAAGGAGAGCTAGTATAATAATCGCTATTGAAAGAGAATCACTATATCATATAATATGGTTCTAATAACTTGATTCAACTTGATTTTACCTCTCGATTTACTCGTCTTACCAACATTGAACTTGTTTGCCACTTAATCCTAATGTCTCCTATTAAGGGTCCGATTAAGTCATAAGTTGACACTAAATTAGTGCTCAAGTCCAAGATTTAGAACTTGTATATGTGGCTTTTGGTCATGGTTTAAAATTTTGTAGTATGTTGAGTGGTATTTCTAACATGTATCATTTTAGTAAATTATCGAAATTCAATATCGATCAACACAACTAATCTCTCCTATGATATTTTTGTCAATCGTGCCAATGATAATTGTGTGGTGTCGACAGTCTACATGTTGGTATGCTACAACTCACATGTAGAAGAATTCAAATAGTATTTGTTGTTTTTTATATTGTGTCACAAAATAGTATTGAGACTTTACCACTCTACCTAATAACAAAAACTTTGGTACAGAATGATACTTTAACCTTGCCCTTATATATGTAATTATTTTATCTTCTTTTTCCTTTCTCTTCATCTCCAATTTTTAAAAATTTATAAATATGAAAAAAGGCGTAAACTTATTTAAGTTGCATATGTATCCATTTAAGGTAAGGAATTAAAGCCCATGTAGTTTGTTAGTTCCTTCGGTACCAAAATCTTCTACTTTGTCCTTTGAAAATTGCATTCCTTTTATTCTTTTTTACAATTTTCATGCCACTTGGCCTTGCACTCGATATCAATGAATTTTTTATCTAACATTAACATTGATATATTTTAGTATGATGAGACGTATATATCACATAAGTTATATCTTTTGATTAATATATAGTTTTATTATTGGATAAATTATATTCTTTAATAAATTATTATTACATATATTATACAAATCAAATAGTCTCAATAAACTCAATTAGTTAGGTATTGAATGGATAAAAAAATAAAATAAGGCCAATGAGTGACCTATTAAGAGAGTTAAATATGATTAATAAATTTAATAATTTAAAGGATAGTCCCACATTAAAAAAATTTAGAGCAAATAGATTGAAAAATTAGTCAAATAGAAAGGTGAAATAGTTCCATGTTAGAAAATTCAGGGTAAATAAATTGAAAATTAACTTTGATAAAAAGGTGGAATAATCCTACATTGAAAATTTTAAAGCAAAAGAGTTGGTTTATATTGAATCACACTATTAATATCATTAAAATGTTATAAATATTATTAAATGAGAGCTTCTCATTCGAAAATTTTAAACCAATTAAAAAATTATTTTTTTATAAAAATATAGGCGAACCGATAGTTTGAACCGGCAATTAGACCCTACTATGGTTTGGAATCGACGATTCTGAATCGACGGTTCAGAATCGCCAGTTTGATGATTCTTAGCAGGTCGACCCTTAACCTTAATCGCCGTAGATGGTTATGATTTAGGGTTCGAAACCGTTGGTTCACAGTTTGATTCACGGTTCACCAGGTTTAATATTATTATATTAAAATATTTTAAAATTTAAATTCATAAAAAAAACAAAAATAAAAAGGGCTTTTATTTATTTAAGTTGCCTACGTGTCCTCTTAGGATATAGGGGAATCAAAACTCACGTAGTTCTCTTGTCTTTTTACACTTTTACCTTAAAGTGACATTATTACTCATTTTCGTTTTTCGTTCTTGTAGTATTCATTACTTCGGTATCAAATTTTTTGACTTCATCATCTGAAAGTTGCATTCCTTAGATTCTTTTTTTGGCTTTGGTGCAATCGTCGAGTAATACTTAGGCTTCCAACGAGTCAGGAGGCAAATTCGATTGTCGTTCATCCAATATGTTACCGCTAGCATTGAACTTCTTTTTTACAACAACTGTTGACATTGAACAAGCTAAAATTTCTTTGGCGATCATGAACATGATAGGAAAGGTTTGAGCCTTTTGTGACCACCATTTTAGGATATTGAAATCCGTTTCGTTATTTGCTTCATTAAAATCAAAAGGAATCGTAAAATAATTCTCAAGTTCCTATGTGAAACTTGAGGATCCTCATGGATGTTTCGTCCGTTCTTTTAATAAAAGTTATGCTTTGTAAGTTTTAAATTATTACTACTAGTATTTTGTGTTTTAGAAATATTAGTTTATATTCTATATTTTATATTATATTCTTTTTAAATATCATATAAATAACTTCTTATATTATATACAATATTATTAGAATCAGAAGAAAAAGACTCTTTAAATGGAATTAAAGTGTCATAATATAAAATTAATATTTCTTGTAAAACTTCTAATTTATATTTAGGGTCTAAAGCAAATGCAACTAAATAAATTTCAAGAATAAGAAAAAAATATTTTTCCCATTACACTTTCATTGCTAATACACAAGGAGATAAAAATTCATTATTAATATTTTCATTTAAAACTAATATTACATGACAAAAATTATTAAAACTAAATGAGAAATAGAATAATAAAAATCGAAAAGTTGTTCTGTTGCATCATTAAATACTTTTAAAATTTCACAAATATTAAAAATATTTCATTGGTGTGAAAATAAATATGTATTAGTATTACTAATAGTTTGTGCAAAAAATAAATATAATAATTCTCTATATTGAAATGAATCTTGTAACAATTAATATGTTGGATTCAAATGTGTTGGTATATCATGTGGAAATTTTTTATGTTTAATTCCATTAGTTTTACAAAATCTAACCCATTGTTTTATTATAGATGGATGTGACTATAAATAGGAAATAACCGTTCTAATTAGTTTTATATGATTTTCTAAAATTCTTAATCCATCTTAAACACATAAATTTAAACCATGACATACACAACGAATATTAAAAAATAAACCACCAATAATAGGTTGACATATAAATTTTAGTTTTTCAATACTAACGGCATTAGAACTAATAGTATCAAATGATATTGAAAATATTTTATGTGTTAATCTATATTCTTCTAAAATTAAACATAATAATTGTGAGATGTTGTGAGCAGTATGCGATTCATCAAAAACTCTATATTTCAGGAGTTATCGATCCATTGGCAAGTTACACCCATATACGAATGTGTTTGTCAATGATCACTCTAAATATTGGAACATAAAGAAATTTTATTATTTAATTTACTAAATTCTTCAATTAAATATTTTTCTCTTATTTTATTAATTTTTTAATTGTATGAGTAAATGTAGTTCTAGGAACGGAACACGTTTAGTAGATGGATTAAGAGATTCTTTACAAAAATCTTCAAAAGTATATTTAGATCCAAAACTAAATGAAAAATATTCTACGAAAACAAATCTAGCTAATGATTCTCGTAATTTATTATCAGAATATAAAATAAACTACAATCATTACTTTCAATAGTGGAAAATCTAGATAATTGTGCTTGAGAACAGCTGATTCCATGTTTCGTTAGGTGTTTCGTTTTTACGTGTCGTTTTAATGGCCCATTGTTGCCATTAACTTGGAATTTGTAGGAAGCATTACAGTGCTTACATTTTGCACGTAATTCTCTCGACGAAAGAGTGATATTCTCCAAATGTTAAGTAAAAATAGTAGATTTTAAAGGAGGAACTTCTCGAACCTTAAAAGTAATTGTATCGGTACTTCCTTTTGCTTTGAGCGTTGGAAGTTGCTCGGTCTCATATTCGGTGGATTGAATGTTGAGGTTAAGCTTCTCATTCGGATTCACTATTTCCTTGCCTCTTCAAAATCGAGATGATGAAGCTCCTCAGCCTTCTTCCATTGTTGTCGGAATTCGGAAGTGGAAGTCAAAACCTTATAAAATTGGAGTCGAAAGCGTATAGAGATTGCGGAATTGAGAATGCGAGTAGAGAAGATGTGTATGGAAACACTGAAATGAGTTCTCTATTTATAGAACTAGAGTAATGGACATTAAATCGTAGCAATTTATCAAAAAACAGTCAAATGATCTCAACAATAAAAAAAAACTCCTGATTCTAACGGTCGAAACCGACTGTTCAAACGGTCACACAACAATAACAAAAAAATTGAACCGGTGGGTCGAATCCGTGGTTAACTGACGGGCCGAACCGACAGTTAACTGTTGGGCCAAACCGGCGGTTAACTGTCGGTTCAACAGTTTTATGGGGCCGAAACCGTAACCAGCTCGACCCAAGTCAACGGGTACTCGGCCTGCTGACTCGGTTACGGGTCCAGGTCGGGTTCGAGTCCGACCCAGCCTGGGGTCTGGCCTACCGGTAGTTCAACCCGTTGGACGGGTCAGTTACGGGTCCTGCTCGTTGAACTAGGTCAATAGGCAACCGACTCGTTGACTTGGTTACGGTTCCGAGCTAGGTTCGGTTTAGACCCAGCTTGTGGGCAGGCCTTGGTGAGTATTGTGTTATGCCGATACTTGACACTTCAAGATGAATTCAAATAATGTTTTTATTTTTTTTCCCCACTTGTATCCACACGCAGCATAGCAGATGGATAGGAAGTCCAACATAGAATGTTATTTTAAATACTTATGTATATATTTTGTATATAGTTATCTTCTTTTTTTTTATTCTTCTTAATCTCCTTCCTCTCTCTACTTTTCAGTCTCTACTTACATTATAAGTTGGGATGCTTAGCCTGGTATCTCAACTGTATCATTTAATTAATGACCCAAACTCTGACACAATGTGAAATTTTAAAACTTTTGATACAAGT
>JBBMKF010446412.1:0-12990 GCA_037834155.1 Curcuma caesia | reverse complement strand
CTGAGCGCGGAGGGGAAGACGTAGACGAGGGAGGTGGTCTGGATGAGGATGCCCATGGAGGCGACGGCGGCGCGGGGATGCGCGAGCAGGCCGCTGAGGAGGATCATCAGCTCGTACCACCACCACTCGAGGCAGACAGAGACGCAGGACGGTGCTGCCAGGCGAAGCAGAGCCGGCCACTCGTGGAGGCACTCGCCGGAGAGGATGCTCCCGCTGCCGGTCCACGTGTCGCGGCAGGCGCCTGAATGGAGGAGGAAGAGGAGAAGGCAAGCAAGGAGGTTGAGGTTGGTCAACACCATGGCGGCCGCCACTCCAGCGATGCCGAAGCGGAGGCGGACGGCTAGGAGGTACGTCAGGGGGCCGTGGAGCGCGACGCAGAAGGAGGAGCAGTAGGTGATCGGGAGGGTGATATTCTGCGCACGGAGAAAGACGCGGAGCGGGTGGAGAAATGAGAGGAGGAGGAGGTCCGGCGAGGCGGCGGCGACGAACACCTGCGCCGCCGTCGCGATCTCCTCGTCCTGGCCGCACCGCAGTAGGATGGCACGGGCGTTGAGCCAGAGGAAGGCGATGGGGAGGGAGGAAGAGAGGAGGAGCAGGGTGGCGCGCTGGAGGGTGAGACCGAGGAGCCGCCGCTGGTCGGCTCCGAAGGCCTGCGCGCAGATGGGTTCCATCCCCATCGCCAGTCCCGACAGCACAGAATAACCAGTAATATTAGCAAACCCGATCGCCAGCGATCCTGCGGCGAGCTCCAGCTCGCCGAGATACCCAAGGAACAGCATCGAGATCATTGCGCGCGAATAGAGCATCAGGCCGGTGACCGCCGCTGGCACCGATATCTTCCCGATCGCCCGCATCTCCTCCGCCAACTATTTAAACAGCAGCAGCAAATCGATCAACAATTCCAACGTGCATGTAATGCGCGCATATCCATTACGTACCTCGGAGAGAGTGGGATGGCGGTGGAGATCGCCATGGCTGGCTAAAAGGTGAGACTTGGGATGTGAAGGAGCGGTACCGTTGCACATCTCAGTTACGGCGGTGGTGGTGGTGGTGGCGGTTGAGAAGGAAGGGATGCAGTAGCCGTTGGCTGCTTCTTCGAAATGGCAATGGAGGGAGGGAGCAGCAGCGAAGGGGAGCTTTTAAATAGGAGCAGTGGAGGAAGGCCCTGAGGACCACGCGCACGTGTCGGTCGATCATCACCGCCGAGATGGCCCCCACGAACTCTCCACTCGTCAGTCAACCCGGACCGAACCAGATACCGGCTTAACCAGTTAAACCCTGATGCCAAAAAACCTGTCAGACGGATCGACGGTAGCTGGTCAAAGCTTTTCCTCTCCGCTGACTGCTGCGTTTTCCACACTCACGACTCATAACACGCTGAATCCCGTCGTGTCATCAAACTGGCGATCAATTCCCAGTTCGTTCTGTTTAGAAACCAGCAGCACTCGATGCTTTACAACTCTTCTTCTAAAGTTCTACTTTTTCGCGTGCACCATCCATCCAATTCTGAGGCAAAAGAGAAAGTAGCCTTTTTATTTAATTAAAAGCA
This sequence comes from Curcuma caesia, assembly GCA_037834155.1. NCBI lineage: Eukaryota > Viridiplantae > Streptophyta > Magnoliopsida > Zingiberales > Zingiberaceae > Curcuma > Curcuma caesia. The sequence continues at coordinate 11,441 of JBBMKF010446412.1, read as the reverse complement.
GATAATTTTAAAGATAAAGTTGTCATAGCCACACATACAAAAACACACACTGGGAAGTGGGAACAAAGGGAATAGTAACGAAGAGAGTGAGAGCTAAGTACCTTGGCAGATGCAATGGTAATTTTAGACAGGATAGAAAGAAAGAGAGAGAGAGGAATAGAAGTTAGGCTGGACTACTTTTCAAGTGAAGGTTCTCTTGAAGGAATAGGAGTCGAGAGGAGGCTCACTTGAAGGAACAACTTGGTGCAAGTTGAGTTGAGTTGGGGATAAAGGAGAGGTAATGGTGAATGGTGTACAATGGGAAGGAAGCAGTTGGAAGATGGGAAACAGAAGAGGACATGGACGCCCCAATAATTTGAGTGGGATCCCTTCCCTTACCATTAAATATTGAGTGTCAGTGGAAGGGCCGGGACAGAGCAGCAATGTCTCAACAGCCCCCACAAATAATCGCCATAGGAAGCCAAGCATAAAGCGTCATGCACATACATTAACAAGGAGCATTTTACCTATACACGCTGTTGATAGTTAAAAAATAATAGAAATTACTGCCTCATGTCTTATTAGATAAATAAATTAATTTTTAAAAAATGAACTTATAGCCAAATGGAACACAAAAAAGAAGCAATTGCTATTTTTCAAAGTAATTTATAGTCAAAAAGCAGACTTATCAACAAATCAACTTGAGATTTACACAAATCTAAACTCAAAGACACCTAAAGACATACCTATGAAGGTTTTGACCCAAGCTAATTTGTAATCTAGTTGTCGACATGAAATAACAAATCATCGATATCATGAAAATAAAATCCAGAGCACTTTTTCATAAAAATTGCTATTTGTCATTTTCAATTATGAAAGTATGTTTTAGTAAAATGCTGCATACCAAGATGACATATGTTATCTCATCATTCTCCCTCCTCCATTCGCTGCTCCACTGCAGGCCTGCAACAGAAAAGGAGGCTGGGAACTCTGAGGAGACAGTATAAAAGAGACAGAGGAGGCCATGCAAGAGGAACAAACCAAACTAAACACTACCTGTGGATTACAGTATGTAAATTTGACTGCCTTTGTCTTCATCCTTCTTCCAATTCCAAAGCTTAAGGTTGACACTGTTGGGTTGACACTGTTGGGCTTCGCTGTCACGTTGATTAGATGTGGCTACAGACCTGGATGTCAAGGTCAACAGGAATGCCATCAGTACAGGCTTCATGGTAGATGTGGGACTGACCTAATATGGTCAGTACAGAATCGCAGTCATGTCTCATCCAACTCCATCGACAATAAAGATGAGGAAACAGATAAGTCCCAATCCAACAAAGACATGACACAAAGTAGAACCAAGTAAATTTTAGCTATTTAATGAATTACAAATTTTTGAGCAACTCACCAAAACTTTAACTGTTGTTCTGCACGACAAGAAACTATTCGAGTAACACAAATGAGAAGCAGGATGAGGACAAAGAGATGCAGAATTTAATATAGTGGAAATTTATTCAAGGAATGCATTTTGAGACAAATTTACAAGTATATTTCGAGGCTTTATCACATGTTGGAGACTTAATAATGTAGGCAATACCATAAAGAATGTAATGAAGCTTTATTTTGACAATTCTCTTCCCCTACAGTGCTCAATGGTAGCAAGGAATAGTGGTCACCATCAACTGTGGCTGGAGTCGTTGCATTTGCCCCATTACCCATAAAAACTTCTGTAGGCGCTATGATAAATAATAATTTCCAGACAGAACCCCCAATTATTCCTTGCCATCTCGATGTAATCAAGACGATTAAACCAAGAACGACAAATCTTAGAAACACCAATCACGTGTTGAAATGCTGTAGCAAATCACCATTCTTTTATCAATCATCAAAAAAGATGAATGAAAATAATCTGATCAAATGAACACTAACTTGAATTTTACTTGATAAAGCATTTCTCAATAGAGCATTAAACAAAGCAGTGATGGTAACTTGTCAGATGCAAAGGTCACAGATACCTTTTGCAGGACTTATGCAGTGGAGAACCTGGTCAATACTTTAGTGTTGATCCTTCTAAATTATAAGTTTGAGAGCTATTATTTTGTTTGACTTTAGAATTGAAGTATTTGTAAACTTTGTAAAATAACTGAAAACAAAGATTGCCTCCCATAATCGGGCAGAAATAGAAGGGTTTAAATCTTAAAGGTGATCTTTGCCAACAAGAACTAGCATATTAAGACAAATACAGGCAAAATCTTCATGATGGAACACATGCAAAGACGCTAATGCAAGAACTTAAATAGCAACTGGTTTAAACGTCATACGGCCAATCAAAGGCATATATTTATTCATATCTATGACAACTTACTGCATGTCTATCTTAACTGTTAAAAAGCCTCCCAACTATAAATACTCCCAAAAGTATGCTTACGGTTTAGTGGTCAGAAATAATTTATTCATCTTCGTATGTACTAAGAAGTGCATGTGATTGTTATAATGCTGACCTAATTGACTTGTTATATCGCGCTCTCAATTTCCTGCTTAGGATCAAAGGGACCATAAATTGTGTACATGGTTTAAAATTTCTACCATGCCGGATGAAGCAGTAGAAACATATTGTTTCAATAAATTTCCAAAACCCTATACTACTCGATACTGACAATATTTCATGTGTTAGCTATGCCAAATCATTATTTTTTTCATATCAACATTCAACACCTACCTCTTGCATGTTATAAAGCAGATTAAGATGAATTAAAATAATATTGTTATTTTTTTTAGCTTGTTTCAAGATAATGTCAAAACTGTACCATTGAAAAACAACATTTAAATTTATATAATTTTGTTTTCTTTTGTTTTTTCATTTCTTCCTCCTCCTCCAATTCGCCATTAACACCATATAGGAGTCTCAGCATGATACCAAAACAGTATCACTCCATCGGTATTTAAACCTACATGTAACTCACCGTATACCACTTAATCTTTTTGGCTGAGTTCATGCCATTGGTAGAATTTAGGTCAATGTTTGAAACGAGTTAAAATAAAATTGGATATCCATCCATCAATTAATGATCAAGTATTCTATTCTTTCACACTCAACTTTGGAACAATTTGCCATTGTTAATTTTGGGATTTAGAAAGAGTTAACTAGAAAATGAACAGCAGATTTCCAATAAGGAAGAAACAGAACCAGAACACACACACATTGGTTTAGTGAACAAAAGCTATCATTCAGCAATATAAGTGGAATTAATAAAATTTAAAAATACTTACTTTGACCCCTTTGTGGAATAGTGGTAGATCCGATAGTAATGAATTGAGGAGGTAGGCCAACAATTGCCACAGGTCTACTCACAAAAGCTGCAAATGCTCCTACAGCAAAGGCTAGTGAATTGCCACAGCCAAATAACTGTTCCAAAGGCCCACTTCCAACAGATACAAGCATCTGATAGGCATTTTCTACCAGCAACAAATCAAAGATGATAAGATATGGAAAAAAACAGTCAAGGTACTTTTTGTCTTTTCATTCAGAAACTTTCTTATTAAAATAAATTTGATAATGATAAGTGATAAATGGGACAGGCATCACATGGTACTAGCTTTGCCTACTACATGGTCATGATTAGGGACGGATCGAATTAGAGTTGGGGGAGGCTTGATGTCCATTTAAAATAATTCAAGTTATATTCCTAAACAAATAAAAAACAACAATCAAATAAATAAACAAGTCATAGTCCATCAACAGCTTAATTACTTTATTAAATAAGCTTAATCACTATGGTTACTTGTTCTTTCCATTATTGATATCTAGCTGAAAACGAAAAATAAATGAGTCAAATGTAATTAAGAGCTTCATATTGGATTATTATTATAAAAGTGTGCAACATTTTATTAGATTAATTCAAGTCAAATGTAATTATATTCTATATATTAAGTAAAAAAAAAATCTCAACAAGCTCCTGAAACACACACATCTTCAAATCAATTTTTATGCATCTCTTTGTTGACCCCCGTCAGAATGCCAATGTTGCCCATCTTCATCATCACCGACGCAAAGCTGCTCTGGAAGATGGCCGAGCTTTTTGCGAACAGATTCAGCTGCGCCGCCACAAACGAAGATGTCAGCAACGACTGGTCCGACGTGAACAACCCCTATTCCTCAGAACGCCCTTGTAGTCGATGTTGTCGAACCCGAGCTGGCTCGGCATGTCCATCGGCACCTCCTCGTAGGTCGTCAACGTCGGACAGCTCCGTCGCGTACGACGAGTCCAGTGTCGGGTCCACGCCCGTGCTCGAGCTAGAGTTGTAGAGCCTGCCGACGAAGGCACGACAGTGTGCAACGACAATCGTGTGTGCTCTTGAAACACACGCGCACACATCGATCTCTTTCAAGTGGATTGGAATATAGCCCAGGATGGGGCATACGTGGCTCTGTCTCTGGTCATGATAGTTTTAGTTATAATCAACTTAATATCGGGTTAGTTGTACATTACTAAATTTCATCTTGTAAAAAAAGTAAGCATTTGAGGTTAAGATATCATCTTTATTGATTGAATGTAGCCTGCTATTGATGAAAATGAACTCATTCCCTTGAGGTTGTGTGCACATTGTGCTTACAAACTTATGCTCTAAAGATTGCGAGGCTTATTTGACCAAAGCTTAACTATAATATATAGGGTAAATATTTGAGATTGTTTCAAGTGTCAACAAACATTTTTCTTTTAAAATTTTATAAATAAACTTTTTATCTTGTTTCAATTGTGGACTTCACCGATGTAGACTTTACACCTAACATTTTCTCAATGATAACAACTTGATCTGACATGACACATCAACAAGATATATAAAACACGTCCGACAGGCTTCCTTTTCCCTTGTTTTCTCTTCTAAATCCTCACCTCCCCTTCTTCATTACTCGGAAACTTATTCTTACTATATCTCCAGCTGATGTGGGATTCCATGTCCACCACTGCTGCTTCCTACTACCTCTTTTGTCCTCTAACCCTTCCCCTTCATTCTCAATTACTCAAAAAATGCATTCTTTCTGTAACTGTAGCCTGATGTGGCATTCCACATTAACTAGTGACTGTAAAAAATGCCACATATATGTCCATGTAGGCAAAATTAATCAGTGGCTTGATGTTTAGCCACTAGTAGAACAAGATTGAAATTCTATGTATATGATAAAAAAGGAATTAAAATCAGTTATTGTTTGAAACAACATCAGAGGTTAGGGCTGTGTATCTCAACTATTTGGGAACTTTATGGATCTTATCTTGCCATTAAGCTCTAAATATGATCATAGTTTTTTTATATTATATTAAATAGGTCTTACTTTCCAACCCCACCTAGTGGGATAATGCTTGGTTGTTGTTGTTGTAAATAGGTCATACTTTAAACCTCACATCTTCAACTTTGATTGATTCAACTTGTCTAGAAATGAATTTATTGGTTATGAGCAAATCTGTACCATCTTAACAATTTTTTTCTCCATATTTTTGCCATGTATGGAGATAAACTAAATTGAACGAGATACTAAATGTATTTTTGTAATTTTATTTTGTCTGAAATTTTTAATGTATTATTTTTTAACTATTCAGTGTTATGATATGTAAAACATAACTGCTCTTACTACAATATTAGCCTAAGAGAGAAACTATAGCATGATAAATTTGAATTCCTCTTGATTTAATCACTCAACCTATCAATGCTACCATATCTTTATCTATCTCCTTATTGGTGTAAAATATATCAAAATATGAAACTCATCCTATGAAGAGAAGTCTTGGTACAACGGTAAAATTGCTACCATGTGACCTGGAGGTCACGAGTGAGTCGTGGAAAACAACCTCTTACAATACAAGATAAGGTTGCATACAATAGATCCAATGTGGTCCAATCCTTCCTAGAGATCCCGCATTGGCAGGAACTTCGTGCACCGAACTGCTCTATTTTATAAAACTCATTGAGTTCATCCGATCTACCTACTCCTTTATATTTCCTTCTTTTCCATTATTTGTGAGACTTCACTACATATATTGAGTCATAATTCTATTTATATATATATATAAACAATCTCCATGACTTAAATATCAAGTTCAATCAAAATAAGTGATTAACCAATTAGAGCAAAGCAAACAACAAATACAAAGCGGATTTTTCTATATAACCGATTTATTGATTTAGATTCATAATTGATCTTCCAAGCATAAAACAAAAAATTGACTTTAATATCTTAATCAACATACCTTTCCACCATCTCATAGAATGTCTCATCGACTCAATCCCTGTCATCAATAATAGGTACTTCTTCATAAAAAAATCAAGTGTAGATGTTTGAAGCGCTGACATGAAAAGGCCTCTAATGCGAATATATTCCAGTTCTGACAAAGACCAAGTGGCACCATATTGGAATTTTTTTGACAAGGAAGATAAACAATCAAAAGAAAAGAATGAAACAAGAGATATATATTCTTGTACTTGTTATAATCATCAACACACATTTGTACCAAAAACTTCTTCTATCCATCATTACCACAACCTTTCACATTACTAGCAAGTTAAAAATGATGAAAATGAAAAGGCCAAGATATAATTGAACAATTTCCAGCAACTAGTTATCAACATTTGTTAAATAGCTCTAGCAAGGTGCTAATACTCAACCAAAGAAAAGAGGTATTATTGCTTATTCCTGTTTAATGCTCACTAAAGTTAAACCTGCTATTACTCTATCACTCCCAAAACTTCGCTAGAAACACCCTTTAGGTTTTAGGCAGGTGCGGCTTTGTAATTAAATACTCCTTGGTTAAGTGTTCATGACCAAATACCAATATTAGAACTGTGATGTCAGATCAAAAATTCACAACACGATTTTGAAACCCATGATGAAGCAGTCTATTTCGTCCTACTGGATCTCTGTAACCAATCCCAATATGACAGAAAAAGCACTTCCAATCATACTCATATGCTGCAAGGCAACCATGATGAACCACATAATGCATCAATATCCACTAAGACTTGGGTAATCATATCATTTTCTATATTCTTATTCATTTCCTTCACCTGTCATAGTCATATGACCATGTATCTTTTTTCCCAAGAGTTCAAAACAAATTAAGGATGAGAGCATATTTGACTCGCTATAAAATGCTTCAAGTTCACTCAATGCAGCTTTTGCTACTTGGTCTCAGCCTATGCAAAATTGGTCCTAAGTTAATCAGTCATATGAGCATACAAAAAATGAAAGAAAAAAATATCTAGCTGCAATATCACAATTGCCAAATTCGAAATGCCCCTGCCATTGTGAAAGATGTTTTAACTTCAACAATCACATAAAACAACAAAAAAGCATAAACAGAAGTGATCAGCCTCCCACCCTGACCAAGCCCAAGCCCTAAAGGCTCTATGAGTTCATAAATCATTGCACAAGGAATAGAGTACTTAACCTGTATAAATAATAATCAAGCAGGTTACCAAGATGTCCCAACAAACTATAAGAACAATTATAAAGTTGTCTTGCTGCCAAAGGTGCTCTGAGGATTGTAAAAATAACAAGGGAAGAAATGACAAGGCCATATGGAGGAAGTCCATTTGGTGGGTAATCCACATTTTTCCCAAAAGAAGATAATATGAACATTCCAATAAAACAAAAGAACATAATGAAAGAATTTTCTAAGCATGAATTGTGCTGCTGCATATGAATCATAAAAGAATCAAACAATTCTAAAACAGGATATTGTCATAAATTTATATAGCAATTTGCGAAAACAGAATTATAACAGTGGAAGCTAAATACCGTAAAGGTTCGTTGCCATTGTTTTGAAGCCACTGGACAATCTAAAAGGAAGAAGATAGGAAGCAACGGCTTGGTCTTCCGTAGGAGTTAGGGTGCAACAACCATATTCCTCTCTCAGATGGGATGAAAGATGAACCGATGCTTTAGCTTTACGAGGACCATAGCCCTATATAAATCCTTAGAACTCATTTCCGTTATCAACTCATCAATAATAACATAAAAGCGGATTAACAGGTTTCTACACATAAAATCCACATCCATTAAACCAAACCCATAATGAATATCCATTAGATCACTTTATTGGGTTTAATCCTTAATAGCAATATCGTGTGTTATCAATTAACATATAAGCCAACAAACGGAGAAATAAAATCCAACACATATTTGCCTTTCATTTGGATCTCTGTTGTAGATCTCCTGGCCAATCCAATCAGTATCAAAAAGGGTGAAAGGAAACCATCCTATGCAAGTAAGTGCAGTGACAATGAGAAGCATCCAAATAAGCGGCTTAAGGTACCTACAAGCACCAATTAAGCCCTACATAAAAGCTTCATGTCAATTATCTATCTCACTTGTGTATCCTCAGTGGAAGTCTCATAACTTGGCTAGCAAAAGAAAAAGGAATTTCCTTGGCTTATAACACACTAATACATGTCGAGATCATAAGAACTACAACATTGACAAGGATAACTAAAACACTAAACATATACAGGTACGATTTAAATATTTTCTAAATCTAGTAACGATACATTTTTGAAGTAAATGATTCAATTAATTTCAATACAGAACAAACAAGGAACTTGTGATTGAATTATGTGACTCTCAATAATATGAAAAGAATATATCTTAGGCAGTTAAATTTCAGTATACATTTGGTTAGTGCGAGTGTTATAGAAGTAACGGTTAAAGTATTTCCTCAGTAAAAAAAATAAGTTGTAGCGAAGTGATCATCCAACAAATTTAGCAAGGGTTACTTGTTTTACTACACCTCTACATAACCCGACAGATCAAAGGGTTTTTTTTCTGGTGCCCACCAGAACCAGAAGAACCGTTCTCATCGAATTAAAGAATTACTTCTCTACTTCCAATGTAGAATCGCTTGTGGAAAATAAGCACCAACAGAAATCACAGAAGTTACTCGAATAGTCCTAGCTTAGGCAAGGATTGGACCATTGAAGAGCATATGCTAATCAACTTCAAAGGACAAGGGAAATGGAAGAAACAACTTTGCAGTAAAATAGTAAATTAAAGGAGGGTCGAGTGGGGAGCAGATGAGCACGGACGAACCTGTAAGATCAGCAAGAAGGGATCTTCACGGATCATGTGTGGTGTTGTTCCCCACACCAAACAACCAGAACCCTACTAAGTAAACCGCAATTACCGTGTCTCCCCGCCGTAGGAGTTGCAGAGAATGCGGCCGATGTCGGCGAAGTAGACAATAAAGATGACAAACAGAGCGATGGAGAGGGCTCCGCCGATGCTGAAGGGACTGCGGCGGCCGAGTGAGGTAGCGCGACGATCGCTCATGTGACCGACGAAGGGCTGGACCAGAAGGCCGGAGACCACCGATGCCACCCGCAGCAACACCCGCCGCAGGACCTTGGTCGGCGGAAGCGCTACCAAACCATCCCTGCCGCCCGCTTCAACCGTCTCTGCCGCCCTGGGACCGGCAGACGCGAGATTCGTTCTCGTTCCCTCGGCAAGTGCAACTGCAGCAGTGTAGGAACATGAGAAAAGGAAAGGAGCCGAGAAAGAAGAAACTAGATTCATTCTGTTCTCTCGATGCATCTCATTATAATCAAATGAGTTTTTTTTTCAATATATCTAGCACTGTCACATCAAAAATATTACGCTCTTCATTATAAAAAATTCTTTACAATCGAATCATATCTCTATTTATTATTATTTTATTTAATATTTATATAATTTCCATTCAATATTATAATTAATAAGGAGGATCATTAATTTAATTTATTTATAATTTTTATTTAATATATTAATTAACTTATTAATTTTTTATTTTAACTTATATTTTTATTTAATATTTAATTAACTTATGATCTTTAATTTACTTTAATCATTTGTATATTTGTTAACTTATCGAGTCCATTTATTTTCAAAAATAATAATTTGATACTAATTTTATTAAAAAATTATATTTATATTAAAAAAAGTACAACACTGAACATTATGAATAATTTATAAAATAAAATATAACATAATTAAATATTTCATGAAATTAATATGATTGTTTTCCTCGAGTCCCCTATATTTGTTCAACCAAATTCGAAATTGATGATACATTTGACTATCAATAATTTATAATTTTTCTGAAAGTATTCTTGTGATTCTAATGTGGATCCCTATCTTACCCCTTGTAAATCCCTGTCTAACTTGTGTCAGGTGATTTTCTTCATCTCCCATCTAATTGGATATTGCTTCCTCTTCATCCATAACCAACATCTAATTGGATATTGCTTCCTCTTCATCCATAACCAACGTATTATAAAAAATAATACGTGTATATATGAAATCTTTTAATGTATTTATAGACCTTTGACTATTGCCCAATGAGCTTAAAGCACTCCAAATGTTTGCTTGATATCTTTTCTTGCAATCGCTGTCTTTATTTGAACTTCTTTTTTGTAGGATCCTTGGGGGTCGAGGCACAAGAAACTCTTGATGAAGGTAGCCTAAGTTAGGTATATCTCATCTGTTAGATAATATTATTTAGTATATGTTGTGTCATTTACTGTAAAATAAGCCTTTGGTGCATTTCCTTCCAAAACTTTGTTGAATAGAGATGATTAGTAAACACATTTATATTATTACGTGATCCTGTAATCAAAAAAACATGTCATATCCATAAGTCAATCGATGCGACTGCTTCAAACATAGTTATTGGGTCCATGATTACCTCGAGTAAACTAACATCTTCAAACGATGGGTAATTTTTTCATTCTCAATGCATACAATCAAGGTTACCCAACATGGTAGAAAAGACATTCTTTCGCTCATGCATTTAAAGCAAATGTTGGGTGTCTGCAGTTGATCTTCTCAAGTATTATCCCCAAATACTTTATACACATTTGCAAAAGGTTGATCAAATAATCGATAACATTTGTTTTAGCAAGCCTTAGATACTCATCGAATTGGTCGGCAGGGGCCCCATACGCTAATTGACGTAGAGCTATCGTGTATTTTTGAAGTGGCGATAAGCCTATCCTTCTCGTTGTATCGATTCTCCATTGAAAATACTATGAATGATTTTGTAATTTTTTGGCAATGCTAAGAAAGAACTTTTTTCGCATTTGAAATATTCACAGAAACATTTTATTAGTATACACTAGTTGATCAAAAAAGTACTTATTAAAAAGACGAACTTGTCCGACTTCATACTCCCGATCCAAATACATTCTTGTATGTGTTCCGCCTGCTAAATAGCTCATACCTACTTCAAGCAACATTTGGTGTTGTTGCATAAGCATTAGCATGAATCTTTCATTAGTCTCATCTGTTAATTCATCACACAAGAATTGACAAATATTCTAGCTAGATTGTCATCATCTGATATTGAGAGGAGTATATAATGAATGATTAGAGTAATGTTGATAGTTTGAAGTATTCTATCTACATTGCTTGTATATATATATATTAGTTTTCAATGACT
>JBBMKF010446403.1:0-12993 GCA_037834155.1 Curcuma caesia | reverse complement strand
ACTATATATGTAACAGCTGGACACATTTTCTTCAATTATTCAGAATTTTAAATTTTTCAATAAAAAAATATTTTAAAAATTCGAGCAAATTAATTGGTTAGTTATACATGCTATATAATTAATTATCATAAATTAATAGAAATGTATCACGTGCTTTTTTTAGTATATAGTTAATATATTGATGAAAGTATGCGGCTTGTTACTTGTCTTTTAAAAAAATAGGAAGAAAATAATTTTCTTCTCTTTTTTCTTTAATAGTTTTGAGAATATTCCTTTTTTTCTGAAAATAAGAATTCTAAAAATAAAATTGAGAAATCGAGATGTTTAGAAAAATCAAGAAAAAAGATTCGCTCATTTTGTTCCTTGTCGAAGAACTACGTTTTTTTTCCGATCGCCGATGCGGAAGAATTAGGGTTCGTCGCGTCATGAATGCAACGTTAGGGAAGCAGGTAAGCGGCTCGCTCCGGCGCCAGATCTCTGGCTTTCTTTTTGTGTGATTTTTTTTTTGTTTTTTTTTTTGTGGTGGAATCGTTTTAAGTTTTTAGGGTTGTGGGAGATTGCAGATCCTCGTGCAGCAATTGCTGACGGTGGCCCAGGCCGTCGAGGACAAGATCGATGAGGAGATCGCGGCGCTGGATCGGCTCGACCTCGACGACGTCGAGGCGCTGCGGGAGCGCAGGCTGCAGCAGATGAAGAAGATGGCCGAGAAGCGCAGCCAGTGGGTCTCCCTCGGCCATGGCGACTATTCTGAAATCTCCGAGAAGGACTTCTTCGCTGCCGTCAAGGCTAGCGACCGCGTCGTCTGCCATTTCTACCGCGATAACTGGCCTTGCAAGGTATTCTCCTTCCTTTCCTTCGCAAAATTACAACTTGGGGAGCTACAGGGAGAAATTGCTGCTAGTACAACATACCAATTGAAGAAAATTAATTGATTGCGATGAAGAAGCATAACGATGCTTTTGCTGGTTAAAATGATCTTTTTCTAGTTTGATGATTTCAAACTTTTTTGCAAATGCATTCCTATTAAACTGGAGCATGTGTTCCACCAAGCCCAATGGAATTATGAACGAGTCTAAAATGTTCATCTGTATAACCTGAGGGGCTGTAAATCTTTGCCTCTTTGATGGAGTAGTTAAACTTGATCACCACTGAATGTATCCTGATTTCTTAGCTAGTAATATGAGTATGGTGATAAAGTAAGTATTATTCAAATGGTCTTGCTAGTTTCATGAAGAACAGATGGAGAGTTATCCTAAACTTGCATTTCCTTTATTCCTATTGTTAAAATGAAGAGTTGACTATCTATACCAGTAGTTCCAGTTGATAGGGAAAAGGTCAACTGATGCACTTATGCTCTTAACACATCTCGTTCGTGCGGATGGACAAACTGGACACGACTGGTTTTTGACTCAAATCTAACACTTGAACTGATTTGACTAAGCTTAGTTGAGGTATATATTACAGATTGGTAGAATTGGAATGTAGTTACTCTTGATCCAGTACTCGTTGAAAAAGATGGAAAGAACAAGTTCATGCCAAAAAAACAAATGGCTTGTACCTTGTAAGCACACTCAGGATACTTGCACTCATTTATATATTTAGATCATTTTGTGTCACTTTTGAATTTTGTCTCGGCTAGTTGTGTTTCAAGTTGAGTTAGGTTGTTATATTATCGATTCGTGTCTTTTATCTATAGATTTATATTCTTACCACATGATCTTTGAAAGTTTCGCAGAAAATTCTGTACTTCTCAGTCTTACTTAGATCCAATCTGTTGTCTTCTCAGTTCAGTCTTGAAATATTCTATGCAATCAAATTTTCAGTTCAATGCTTGCAGGTGATGGACAAGCACCTGAGCATTCTCGCAAAGCAACACATAGAGTCTCGGTTTGTTAAAGTCCATGCCGAGAAAAGCCCCTTCCTAACTGAGAAGCTCAGGATTGTGGTGTTACCGACCGTCGCTCTCGTAAAGAATGCCAAAGTCGAGGATTATGTGGTTAGTGGTGCGAAATTTGATCATCGATCGTGCGAATTTTCACGTGTTCGTGCTTCGCAGGTAGGCTTCGATGAGCTCGGAGGCACTGATGGCTTCAGCACAGAAGAGCTGGAGGAGAGATTGGCCAAGTCCCAAGCCATTGTCTTCGATGGCGAAGAGCCTTCTTATCCCGCAAAGTTCAGCAAAACTAAGAGAAGTATTCGCAGGGCCGAAACGATCGATCCATCCGACTCGGATTAGTCGATGTGCTTGAATGTTTCAGTATCAAACAGAAGATGCAAAACATTGGCACCAGGGTAGTTGCCACTCACTCATCTATCTCTTTAGCAAAAGTTTCATGTATGTTCAAGTCTGTCTTGAGATTAAATTGTTTTATTACTTTTTATTTGACTGAATATTTTTCTCTTTTTTATTTTAAAACAAATGCGTTTATACTTGCGCCAGAATTTTAAGAATGTTGCCAGAAAGCTGCACAATCGGGAAAAATAAAAATAATAGCAATAAACTTTAGGGCAGAAAAATAAATTTGTAAAGTTTGTGTTAAAATTTTAAAAAAATTCCATTGCCGGGACTCGAACCCGGGTCTCTCGGGTGAGAGCTGTGTATCCTAACCAACTAGACTACAATGGAGAGATGATTAACTTGATCTCATAGGATTATTTCATTGATCATCAAAGTAAATTCGAGAACCATTGGAGACAACATGAAATGAATGGAGGGTCGACCTGGAGCACGCTCCACAACGACATGGAATTGAACGTTGTGTGACTCGGTGGGGGCTAAGGACGAACAACAATAACTGCCAATTCGGACGAACCAATGCAATAACAAGTGAAAGAGCCTCATCTTCCCTCCTGCGTCGTGACATGTAGTTTCTCGATTTACCTCCTCACAGATGGTCGTGAGATCGATCATGTGGAGCTGCTAAGGTGGCGGATTCACCTTTTACAGAAAAAAGAGTCTCATCTTGCTTCTCTTCTAGATCCACCCCCTTGAAAATATATATTTTGGGCTGAGCTAGAGTCCAAGACAATCTGCACGTAGATCCATATCTGAGACCACGAACTCATGAATAATCGTACTTCGTATTACGTTCTATATATTTTGTTCCATCACATAGAGTAACATGCTCTAGTCTAAGATTAGTTGATGTCTAATATTAGATAGCCGTATCATTTTGAGGATGGCACGTGATTAATATGTTTTATTTCCTCATCACAGGGCTTGTCATTTTTTATAATTATGTAATATTTTTGTTCATATCGACCAAAATAAGCTTCACGTGACATGCTTGTGTTCTTGAACGAATCCAAAATTCGACTGAATAAAAAAAAGATAAAAAATTAATTTTCTCGATCAATTAATTCAAAATTTACACAGTATATATATATACATATATAAAACAAAATTATTTAAAATTTAGAATCAAAGTTCCACTGATTTATAAAAAACTAAATTATTAAATCCTAAAAGGCCGACGTCGCATGCCACACAAGTGAATTTATTAAAGACATACCTAATAATTAACACTAAAATACTACTCAATTCTAAAAGAAAATAATGATGATAAGGTTCATCCTTATAAATTAAGTCAAAGAACCGACTATTATTTGGTTTGAATTATTTTGGGAGGACTTTTAGTCCACCAAGAAATTAAATTTATGTAATAACATTATGAAAAGGAGTTTAACATTTTAATTATTATTTAATTGAAAACCATTTAAAATAAACCAGTCACTTGGTTGGAATTTAATTAAATTTCAACCTCAAATTATTTAGGAGGACATGGTGACGTCTACAGACAACTAATTCCAAACATGATTTGATGGGTCTTTCTCTCTTTCGATCTTATCTTTTTAGAAAATATCATAAAAGTATTTTATTTTATCTTAAATTTATTTTTATTCTAATATTATCGAATAATTTTTACTAAATTAAATAAAAATATTCTATATATAATAATTATAATTAAATTAGAATAATTTTACTTTTTTAATATTCGCCTAAAATTATCAAAGCCCATTTCGACATTTTAAATTATCCAGGCGTGTTTTAGATGATCCGTGTCCCGTGACACGTGTGCGAATTTCGGCGGTGAATCCGCCGTGTTGGACCCGCAACAGCGGATCCTCCCGCAGCGGGACGCGACAGTGCGACACCACTACGCGGCTCCTCGCTCCGCTCCCAGCCGTCAGATTGCTGTCAGCTCAGCTTCGGCGCACGCGATCACCAGTTCACATGATCCCGGAACAGAGGATGTTCTTTTCTCTCTCTGTAAACTTACTCTTCGCGCTGATTGGCCAGGGCCACTGCCCCACCACAGTCTCTCACGGGACCCGCGGGAGGTAAGGGTTGGGTAATCGTGCGAGTACTCGGGAGGATAGGAGCATGACGGCATATCACGTGGCGGGCCCCGCTGCCAACATGGGCAGTGCGTGTCATCGAATTATAAAAAGCAAAAACTAAACGCCTTCTCTCTCTCTACCTCTGTCTCTCTCTTCCTTCTTTGTCGGCGACGGAGATCGGAAAGCTGGAGGCGAAGGCAGAGGAGCAGCGCACGGCGACGGTGCAATCCACTTCGATTAGCGTTCCGTAGGCGTCGGAGTTCTTCCATTTTGCGGAATTACTTTCTCTATCCGATTCCAGGTTTCCTGGAGGATTAAGGTTAGGGCTTGCTTCGATGGTTTTTTACTCGTATTGATCGGCATGCACGTCGCCGGAGGAATCAGTGTATTATGCTTCTGGGAATTGATTGCGGTTGACTTTTTGGTGCCGTTTCGTTCTTAGTGAGGAATATGCTTTTTTATTTTAGAATTGTCGCAGTTGTTTTCTACCATTTGTATGTCCAATGATGTTTTTTTTTCCTAAAATGAATTTTCTTTCTTTGATGTTTTTTTTTGTGGGGTAGAATTACCTTCCTTTTCCCCTTTTGTGAGTTCATTTTGGAAACTTTTGGGTTCCAAGCTATTTTGATCGGACCGTGTTGAAGTTTATTGAGATTGTGATCATTGGTACTCGGGTGAAAAGGTCAGAAATTATGTGGATCTAAAATAGGCATGAATTTTGCTTTCATTTTGGTATGATTCTGATGATTGTGCTGATAAAGTTTTTTTGCCCATTCATTTGGATTTCTTTTAAAAAGCGGGCCAGAGAGCAACTTTGAAAAAACTCATGAATTAGTTGAACCTATTACTGCAATCTCGTTGTCATTATTTTGTTTTTCTATTATTGTCTAGGATTTTTTTCCTCCTTAGGTGTTATCTTCGCGGCTTTTCATAAAGTTCGATGTTCCATTTTGCTTTTTCATCCAAGTTTCATTGTATCCTCCTCTCTGCAGCAAAAGGAGGGATCTTCTTGTTCTAGTGTGTCTAAATTTGTTGTGGCAAGTTGCATGAATCCGTAAAGGCATCATCATTCATGCTTCTGCAACAGGAAGGAAGATTTCACGACGCCGTCAAAGCTTCATCCGCTTAACTCCAGCACTTCTTTTTAGCTGCCTATAGGTTCAATAGCTGTCATACATCGATGATGAGATCGTTTGGTCGAGCTCTTGGGCAAGTTCAAGGTGTATCCCGGCTTCTTCGGAGAGAGATTTTGCACGCAGGGATTGGAAAAAATGGGAAATTGTTGGTTATTTGTAATCCTGTTGCTGAGTTGAGGAGGGTTTCTTGCCGCAGAGAAATGAATAGTTTGGACCACAGTATGATGCTTTTCAAGCTTATGTCAACCACCGCATACGACTCTGGAGGTTCCCTTTTTTGCCTTATCACTCCTGCCTCTTTTTCTTTCCTAATTGATCTTTGTCCTAGACTTCTAGTAGAGAGATTAAATAAAAATATTTTCTCCAATTTGCTAATACTCTGTAGTTTCATAGTATTTCTCAGATCTTTTACATGTGTGATCTACCATCTATGCAGCTATGAGCAACCAGGAGACCATCCTTATAAATGCAAGAAACATATGTTCTCTGTTTTGACATGTATTAGTTGTGTTAATCACAGTGATTCCAGATGCCGGAGGAGCTGGCCCTTTGCTGGAGTATGAAAGACGAATTGCCTCAGGGGAACTTGTTGACGGAGACAGTTTTCAGGTATATCTGCTAATTTCCAACATAAGATATCTGATTTCTATCTGTTTTACTTGTATCATATTTAATTTCTGATTTGATGTGTATTCTTAGGTGGACACAGTTCTAGCACTGCAAAGACTCTATGGTGAGCTTGTTGATCTTGAACAGAGTTGTCAGTTGGATAGATATACCGCATCTAGGAAATCTAGTAGGTAATACTTGAGCTTGTCAATGTTGTGCTTGAATCATATTCTTGAATCTGTTTCTCTTGAAGTTTTAGTTAGTTTTCTCCAAGTTCGTCTCCTATGAATTAGTTGATGATTCTGGGTTTCTTGCAGGAGTAGGTGGTTGTGGTCCCGTTTCATTCCAAATTCTTCTTATTCGCCGGTCAGAGGTCTATACATGTATGGAGGGGTAGGCACGGGAAAAACAATGCTTATGGACTTGTTTTATGATCAACTGTGAGTGTTCTGGAGATTTCAATCCTTATTGTTTTAATGAATTACATTATCATGCTTATTGGTGTGATTGGTATCAGATCTTTGCTAAATAAGGTTAAAACCCTCAATTGAATGGTAGTGACAAGAGTACAAATGCTTAACTGTAATTGTATGCTAACAAAATGAATATTCTGAGTATAATAATGTTTTTTTACTGATAATAATTCAAATTGGCTGTAAAACACATTGAATTTAACTGACATTTTTCATATGGAGTTAATTCATTCCATTTGGGATTCCTGTCAGATGGATTTTGTTTGGATATATTTTGCACATAAGTTATTTTTAATATGTTCTTAAATTCCTTCAACTAGCGGGTATTTCCTCTTTGAAGATATTGTCTAAACTATAGGCGCTATAAGATGCTTTTCCTATGCAAGTAAACACCAGTTTATTTCTATCAGATGAAAAATATTACAAAACACTCTTATTATAATTTTGCAACTAGTGATGCCCACCTTTAATCAATCTTTTCTGACTCTTGTTTGATCTTCCGCAGACCATCTAATTGGAGGAAAAAGCGGATTCATTTCCATGATTTTATGTTAAATGTACATAGCCGTTTGCAGGTGAACTGATTCTCTATAAAGTTCAAACGCTAATCAGATGAGCTTTAAAAACAGATTCCCTCTTAATGGTTGGTATTCTCTGCCTAAAATAACATACTGTAGATGCACAAAGGAGTAGCAGATCCACTAGAGGTTGTTGCAGGAGAGATATCAGACGAATCAATTCTGTTATGTCTTGATGAATTTATGGTACGCTCATCCTTACTGCAACATATTTGTCTAGCCACTCTTGCTTTTGTGGCTCAATTAGTCTTGATTGTGTCAATAACAGGTAACTGATGTGGCTGATGCTCTTATACTAAATCGACTTTTCCGACATTTGTTTAACAAAGGAACTGTATGCACTCTGATCTTTCTTGAACAATTTTTCCTGGCAGACTAAAGCAGAAACAACCTTGACCTGAGTCTCTTTACTGACTTTCTTTAGGTTCTCGTCTCTACTTCAAACCGTGCTCCAGATCGCCTGTATGAAGGTGGTTTGCAGAGGGATCTTTTTTTACCATTTATTGAAACATTGAAGGTATTGATCCTGTAGATGTGCATAATATATTAACCTTATAGGTTTCTTTCTAGCACTAGTGTATACAAACTCTGCTGTTTATTTTGGTAGAAATTTTGTGACAGGAAAGGTGTGTCGTTCATGAGATTGGCTCCTCAACAGACTACCGGAAATTGGGTTCTGTGAGTTTAGCACACACTTCAGTAATATGCACTCCATGTATTCTTTTGTTCAACAACTTCTACTTATAACAATACAATTACTTCCATGCAGGCTGAGACAGGCTTCTATTTTATCGGAAAGGGGTACCCTGGTCTTCTCAAACAGAAGTTCCATCATTTGATTGGAAATGAGATACCAGGACCCCAAGTTGTGGAAGTTGTAATGGGCAGAAAATTGCAGGTACATTTTATAACATAAATTTTATGAATTAGTACTATCCTTTATAGTTTCTAGCTCTCATGTTTCTCTCATTTTTCGCTTATAAAGGTCCCATTAGGTGCTAATGGATGTGCATACTTTCCATTTGAAGACCTATGCGATAGACCTTTGGGGGCAGCAGACTACTTTGGTCTATTCAGTAAGATGTTTTTCTTTTATTTTGTAGATAAAATTGAGATCTTTTTAGTGCCTTGCCTCAACGATCATGTTTCCATGCTGTTCTATAACCGATCTTTACATTCCTACCCCCCTCATTCACTGCAGAAAATTTCCATACACTTGCTCTGGAAGGTGTACCAAAATTTGGGATCCACAACAGGACTGCGGCATACCGCTTTGTCACACTGGTTGATGTATGCCCTAGACTTTGTGAAATCATTATGATAATTATGATATCTAAGTTACAGAGCTACTTCTTGATTTCTTAAGCTAAAGCATGCATTTAATGGATCCACATTACAGAATTGGTTACGTAGTAATTGATATTCAATTGGTTGGTTTAAGGTTATCAATAAACAAGATTTATCTAAGCACTTCGTTTCTTCTTATCCAAATCACTTAATCATTTCCTTGAGGATTATATTGTTCTTTCCCAGGATTTTGACTATGGTATTGCTTTGGCTTTGACCTTGTCTGTTTCTGTTGTCAGATTTCTTCATGTACTTTCATTGATTCTCACCAGTTCCCTTGACAAAGTTTTGATGAACATTTCGAGCAATTCACTTCTCCAATCTCATGCTTCAAGTTGTTCTCCAACAGGTGATGTATGAAAACAAGGCTAGGCTACTATGCACAGCCGAAGCAGACCCAGTTGAACTATTCGAAAGCATCGTGACCATCAGCGACGCACAGAAGCTCTCCCCAAGAACATCTTCACGCTCGCTGAAGAAAGATGATCTCGACCTCTGCGTCGACAACGAGCTCGGATTCGCAAAGGACCGCACCATTAGTAGGTAAACCATGCCTCTAGAGTATTATTATTAGATTGCAAGAGGACATTCTGAACTTGTTCTTTCAGATTGACAGAGATGAACAGCAAGGAGTATTTAGAGCAACATGAAGCCAAGTTGCAGGAGAAGGCCTCTCAAGAAATGCAACTGAAAACCTCCTTTGGACTCGTTGGACATTGATGTTGTCTGCAAATTCAGCATTAAATGGAAGAGAAAATAAATGTCATTTGAGTGGATCAAAAAGGAAAATAAGAGGAAAAGCATAGCCTTAAACCCTGTTCATTGAGGCTGGAAATTTAAGAACAATCTTGTATGTATTGCTTTATTGTTCAAGCTTACAAAGTAAGATCAACCCTAACTCACACGAATCCAGCTTGATAGCTAGATTTTCAGTTGCATTTTGTGTAAATTAAGGTTCATCAGTATCATTTTTTTTAGGGTTTAGGCATTTCATTGATGCAAGCTCATTTTATGAAAAGAAATAATGAATAATGATGTTCATTTTAGGAAATATCTTTTTAGTAAAAAAATATTTATAGGAATTTTTTTTGGTAAATTTAAATTATAAAATTTTTTTATGTAAAAATGTGGAATTTGTCATTCTAGCGGCCCTACATTGAGGAAGTAAATCGAAAAGTTACAATTGGTCATGACAGAAAAGGGTATTGTTCAGTTTTGTCGAGATTTGAACTCTTGCTCTCTTCTGTAAGTCTGTTCCAACGTAATTAACTCAGCTATGTATGTTCCGGAGGTAAATTATGAAATGCTCATATGTAGTTAGTTATGTGTTTATTGATTAAAAATCTATTTAAAATTCAGGACAATTTAATTAATCAAATCCGAAAAAAAATTGATAGAGCCCACATTTGGCCCAATTAAAGCCTCAATCTTTATAGCGCCCTGGATGAGGTCCTTCTCTTTCATGGCGCTGGCGGTGAGCCTAAGCCGCCTCTCACCTCGACTCTCCGCCTTCCTCCTCCGCCTCTGCCACCGCCGCCCTCTCGCTCCTCCCGCTTCCCGTTCTTCTCCACCGCTCCTCTTCTCGTCTCACCACATCTACTCGCCCACTAATTATTTTCTTCAGGTCTCTCCCTTTTCCTCCCTTTCCTCGGCCGCCAGCGACTTTGAAACCGACTCCGACGAGCCCTCCGACCCCGTGGACGAATCCGATTTCGTCGGGTTTCTCCAGCTCCTCACCCAAGCGAAATCTCTGTCTTCGTCTCGGAAGGAGGCCCGCGCCTTCCTGGCCGGCGCATCGGGTGTTGTGCCGACCAAGGGTTTGCTCTGCAAGGCCCTATGGGAGCTGAGGGATGACTGCGAGTCGGCCTTGCTCGCTTTTCGGTGGGCGGAGGAGTGCGTTGGGGATTGCCGATGGGCGTGGCATCTCGTGATTTGGATTATGGGGAGGCAGCGGCGGTTCGATTTGGCCTGGTACCTGGTGCGGAAGATGCATCGGAAGTCTGTGCTCACGCAGCGAGCGATGGTGATCATGATGGAAAGGTGCGAACTTCATTCTCATTTGCCATCCATATATCGAGTTTCCAAGTGCTATGCACTTTGTCTTCCTGATGAATGCAAATTTTTGCAAACAAGATGAAGGATGCTATTAGCTGCGTAAGCTTCATTCCAGCACTTCCTTGTATTGGCTCTTGAGATAAAAAAACTGAAGAACAAATTCAGATAGCAAAATGACCTTAGATAACTTATGTCATATGACTATTTGTGTTCCCTTTTAACAAGCATAGGATCCCTTTAGAAACATAAAAAATAGAATATGGTGATACTGAAAGTTTGATAGTTGCTTTCTGATTTACAAAATTTCCTAATGAGAAAGAACATGGAAAATGGAAATGCAAGAAAAAATGGAGTTGACTTCTTAAAACGTGATATTTCGGTTTCCTTGTTTCTTGCTAGATTTTTAATGTATGTAATGTTGAACAATAAAGAAGAAATGAGTGTTTTTTGTAGAGAAGTTCTGAAGGGTATCATAATATCAAATCAGCCTTGTCTGTGCTGCATCACAAACTTTTCTTTTTTGCGTAACAAGATTGTTATTGTATCCAAATATCCTTTATTTCGAGATCAGTCCTATTTTCTCATAATGCATGTTATATCAAGATCACTCTAATTAGCTTATTCACTCAAACGATGAATGCATGTGCTTCTATTATTTTAGCTTTCTTGATACTGTAGTTAGTTTTTAGAGGGAAGGATTAAAGCCATTTATACTTAAAAGTTGAGTTTTCTGATACCTCCTCTTTTCTTATGTCAAATACTGATACTTGGACACTCACATTCTGAGTAAACACTTGAAGCCCCTATTGATTACATGTAAGAATCTTTAGAAATAGACGTCTCGAACACTTGGATCTACACCTGTGAGATATAGTAGCCAAGTCTGAGTATCATAGGTTGGGTTTACAGTCATGATAGTCACACTTTTCTTGCTATCATTACAAGGACATATCTTATGTTGTGATTAATTGTTGATTTATCCTCTCTCCTCAACATCTATTTACCCTAGTTCGTAATGGAGAAAGCTTTGAGCTCCTTGATACCTGGGCATTATCTCGTTTTTGCCATACTCTCTTCTTTGTGATAATTTGTTCTTTTCATGTCTGAGTTGTGGGAAATTTAAAATCTTTTAGGTATATAGCTGCAGATGAAGCCAAGAAAGCAATAAGAGTTTTTCATGTCATGGAGAAGTTCAAAGTTAAGGCAGATTATGCGGCCTTTAGTGCCCTTCTTCATGCCCTTTGTAAGAACAAGTATGTTGAGGAGGCTGAGGAACTTCTACTTGTAAACCGGAAATATTTTCCTCTTACAGGTGAAAGTTTCAACATAGTGCTAGGTGGATGGTGTAAGGTCATGTGCGATCTGCTTCAAGCTAAGAGAGCTTGGAGAGAAATGTCAAATTATTGTGTTACCCCAAATGGCACTTCTTATTCACATATGATATGGTGTTTCTCAAAAGTTGGCAACCTTTATGATTCGCTAAGACTGTACGATGAAATGAAGAAGAAAGGATGGACTCCTGACCTTACCGTCTACAATTCTCTTATCTATGTTCTAACAAGAGAAAGCTGTTTGAGGGATGCAAACAATATTTTCGACAAGATAATACAAGCAGGCTTGCATCCTAATGTGGAAACATACAATTCTATGATATTACCTTTGTGTGAAACATCCAAACTGGAGGAAGCACAGATGGTAATAGAAGACATGAAGGTAAAAGGTATTTCTCCAACTATTGATACCTACCATGCTTTCGCTAAGGCAGAGGACACTGAAGGATCCATGAAACTTCTAAGAAAAATGAAGGATGCCGGTTGTGGTCCTAACAGTCTCACATTTTTTCTGTTATTGGATAAGTTTTTCAGATTGGGCGACTCTGAAAGTGCATTAAAAGTATGGACCGAGATGAAGAGATATAATGCCACTCCTGATGCTACACATTATATGACAGTCATAGAAGGTTTGGTGAAACATGGATGGATTCCGAAAGCTCTTGAATTCTACAATGAAATGAAATTTAAGGGGTTTCCAGCTGATCCTAAGCTCGAGAAGTTTTTCATGTCCTTCATATCGACTCACAAAAACCACTGGGGAAATAGGGGCAAGGAATTTATCTTTCCTCTGCGCGGTGGACATTTCACTAGCACAGGAAAGGGAACTCTCTAACCAATGTCATTATCCCTCAAGGTTTTCTCCTGATGCTGCTTCTCTAGAGCCATGTGATAATGCTGAATTATCGGAACAAAGATGAACCATAGCACACTGGGAATGTGTTATCGCGGGAGGTGTCTCATGCAATATCACTTATGGATGCAAGTCTCCGACATCAGACAGATCGACCTAATTGTTTGTCTTGAGTACTAGCTGCCCAAGGTAAAAAAAAAAATGTTCCTTATTTATTCTAATCAGCTGAGTTTTGTATCTTGGTGCTTTACCTTTTTGAGCTTTATAGTT
>JBBMKF010446394.1:0-12996 GCA_037834155.1 Curcuma caesia | reverse complement strand
CTTATTTTTATTCTTTATTTTGGATGGAAATTGTTAGAGAAAGAGAAACGTCTCTATTCCACAACAAAGTTTAATTACATAAGCAATTACTAGACTGAGTATTATCATTTTTTTTGTTTGGTCAGTTTCTGAACTAATTATCCATGTTCCACAGCTATTAGTTATTCTACAAATATTTTAGTTAATAAACTTAACAATAAGATTAGTTGAATATATATATGGGCAAAAGGAATCATCCAAATGATGTCCCACTTTAATTTTTTATAAAAAAGATATCTCGTCCTCATGTTTAATTATGCAACTACCCTTCACTATGCTATTATAATTATTATCTCTCCTTTATATTTTTCACTTAAATATTGAATGGAGAGTGTGTTGTAACAACTACAAAATTGCAGTTACTACACAATTATAGCAGCTACGAAAACTTTGTTGTTATAACTATGTAACAACTTCGATTTCATAGCTACTACAATTGAACGGTCACACGGTTGTAGCAGCTACGATTTCGTAGCTGCTATATAATTGTAGCAGTTACGAAATCGTAGTCGCTACAACTATAAATGTTAAATAAGCTTTTAGAGGTCAAAATTTTTATCTTAGATTAAATCACACGATGCAAAATATATCAAATCGAAGCTCAGTTAAATATTTACATTTGTTGTCGAGTGTAACTCATAATGGTACAATCTTAGGCTCATTTAAAGACTTTTTCGAAGCTCTAAAAAATTTTAATCCTCTTTATTTATGATTATTTTTCATATTATAGTAACTACGGTTACGATTTCATAACTGCAACAAACAGCTACGAAATCATAACTACAACTGTTGTAGTTGTTGCAACTACGATATCATAGCTACTACAACATGTATAACATCTACGATTTCGTAACTGATACAACGCACTCGATCGATTTATGATTTAAACAAGAGATATAGATGAGATAATAATGAAAATAATATTAGAGGATAGTTGTATCATTTTACATGGAAATTGAGCACTCTTTTAATAAAAAATCAAAGTGAACGCCTCTTTAACAATTTGGAAAAAAAAAACAAGGTGCATCTTCCTAATTTTTACCATATATAAATTGTTTGGGATGTTTTTACTACTCATAGAGTCCAATTGACCTGTGTGTTGACTTTCCTAATCCGTAATCCGTCTTCGATTGAGTTAAGTTAGAGATTCTCAATCAACCATGTTAGTGGATCGGTCTATCCCGTCCCACCATATGATGAATTTCTCACAGGTTGACTCACCCCATAATGAATTGGCCCGTTTGACAACTTTACATATATCACAACATGCATTGCAGCATAAATAATTGCAAATTTGAAATGGCGCTTGAGTCAAACCTTTTATCCTCAATCATGGAATCACATATTTGCTAAATATGAATTCAACCCATGCCTTTATACAGCAAACTTGTCTAGAAACCATGGTGGTTGGTCTGCCATTGATCAAACAACCAAAGGAGGGTTACTATGGTTGATACCCAAGTTCCATCACATCTGTTACAGTCCCAACAAGATCTTATCAACCATATCCTTTTAGGCAACTTATAAACTCATGTTTTGAGTAATATTCAACTAAACTGAAAGTACTAATGAAACCTCCTTATATTTACAAATCTTGAATGGTGAAACAACGACATTGTGTTCTTCACTTACCGATTGCTGTCGAATGTATTTTCTTACCTTTATTAGAAACAAAAACAAAAACCTTAACCAGTTCTTCTTTTACCATGAAGAGGACTGAAGCAGCAAATACACTCTGCACAATCTTGGTCCCCATGCCTTTATAAAATCCATACAGTCCTTCGTAACGGATCATCTTTAGTATCGCATCCAGAGTTCCTGCAGTTAAAAAATGTGTTCTTGTGTCTGAATCGTTAAAGGCAAGCAAGCAATTTATGCATTCTTCAATAAGGAAAGAAAAAAAAGTTAAGGTTTCAACTTTCACTACTTCCCAGACTCAGGAAAATAAAGACCTATACCTGTGTATCTAGACATTGCATTCTTGCCGATTTCTTGCTTTGCCTGTAACCTAGACTGCAATCATGGAAAAATTGAACAGAAAAGGAATTAAATACCAAATGTAAGCATCACCAAACTATGCCAACTATTGCAGATGAATTGAAGATATCTATTGGAGCTGTCCCACATGACTTTAGAGGTTGTCTTGGACTATGAGGCACCTAGATTATTTCCAAAACTACTGACTTAAAATTAAATTTCAGATGGAAAGGGAAAAAATGAAGGGAACAACAATATCAAGAATCTTGTGGAATAGACAAAATAAGAAAGGATTTAACTATACCTTCACAACTAATAAAGGATATGTTACCAGCGTTGCCCCTAGTTTTGCTAGCGCACCCAGTAAGAAAACCTGCACATGATGGTTGAGAAAGCTTAGGATGAGCAAGGATCAATCTTTTCTCTCACAGAAATTTCCAGTTCTCAGCTTGCTATTTCCAGCAAAATATTGAATTATACCATACATCTTTCTTTAGGACCTTGAGTGCTTTCTTTTCCTTTAGTCTATTGCATATTGTTGCATGTGCCACTTCAGGGAGAAGCCTACTAGAAAGATTTGTCTGTAATCTCTCTTTGATCACTCTATTGATTCTCTTTGAGGTTGTAAGGACGCCCTATCAATAATTTGCAGAGCTTTTCTTATTTGTGTTTACCTTGTCATGATCATGGCCTTAGTCAATATTATCCTTTTCTAGTTTTGAGAACTTTTCTGATCTAAGTAATAAGTGGCTTTAATCTCATATTTCTACTTCTAGATTTAGGGTTTAAATGAGACTCATGAAGAGTCTATGCTGTTTGAATGATCGAGGGTTTTAGGACTCTTATTGCTTGTTAATTCGTTGATTCGTTTACCAATATATTCTTTAAAAAGTTTTAAGATGTAACCTAGCTCTCAGTGAGTAACTTTATCCTCCACATTGTTATATTTGGTCTCATGGTTAGCACACCTAGCATCTACATCTCCATAGTAGGGGGTAACAAATTCTCTCATTATGGCTGATATGAGAATAGAGAAATAATGAAAATTCTAAGATAGTTAGAACAGTAAACCAAGAAATAAATAAGAGGCTATATTGTTTTTTTTTACAAAGACATGAAGGAATTTAACATTTTGTGGGAGATGATTGAATGCCTGAGATTCACTAAACTAACAAAATGAAACAAAAATATTTTTCAAAATGAGGTGCAATTTTATTTAGGTGATCCCCTGTAAAAATTGGCAAGCACATAACCACTTATAAAATGAGAAAAGGTTGCAATTGGTGTGATCTTCCTCCCTTACAATATGCACTTGCAATTTCGGCCTGCAATTGGTGTTGAACTAGATCCAAGATCTCTTGCATGAGATCTCAAATAATACATTTGAGGTGGAGCCAACCACTTTAAATTTTCTCTTGTTTTAAAAAACATGAGGGTTATTAGAGAAAAATAATTAAAGAGGAAGGTGGGGTCTAGAATTCTTCTCTTCAAATCAATAGAGGTTCACCACTTTGATAAATAGGGGGTCTAGAAGTCTGGTATGTGTTTGTTGTGGTTGAAGATGGGGATCTATTCTGATTGAAGAGGCACTACTAGGTTTGATCTGGCAGATATACCATCACGCCTTGCAGATAAGAAGGTACACAAGAGGATGCAGGAGTTGGAAGAGAGCAGACCCTCTATTGTACTCGCCTGTAGGTCTTTAGCTAGAGGTGAATGCAGGATGGAAATCATAGAAGTTCAATTTAGTAGTGGTGCCTTTATGAAGAGAGTTCTTTTGCAAAAGAAGACACAAGGTGGCATAGGCAGAGGATCTTTGTTGGTGTGAGAGGAAGATCCTACATAGGATTAAGGTCACAGACATAGATACAACCAATTGATGCACAATGACAGTCAAGGCACGGGGAGAAGATCTGCAAGATAAATAGAGTGAGGAGCTCCCAGGCTTAAGGTCACAACTTCGGCTTCCTGAGAATTGGGGAGAATATCTACGAGACAAATGGAATGGGGGAGATTTGTCAACAATTGTCATTGGGAGTCATCTTAGAGAAGAAGCAAGGGTGTTATAAAAGGTGCTGGGGTCATAGTGATTGCAAAATATTGCTATTGCAAGAAGGCAATGGGCTTTCTCATATGGACGACAATGAGAATGTTTTGTGCGCAGGGACAAAGAGTTGCAATGCACTATTAAATGGGTTTATTTATGAGGTATCAACGATGAGTTGTTGGCAAAGGAGAGATGAGTGGAAGATGTTGCAGGAGAAAGGAGGGACAGAGGAAACCAAGTGAACAAGCTTTGGCAAGTCGAAACAAGCAGATTGTTAGACAGATTTTGAAATAGGTTCCTCTAGTTATAACTAACATTTACTAAGTTTGTAATTGACATTTAGCAAATTTGCAATGACTAGCAGCAAAATATTAGTTTAAAAGATTTACGAACTATTAGAAAAAAAAACTAATAATTTTGCATTAGTTCCATTTGTCATCAATGAATAGAGAAGTGGATGACATATACCTGTAAAGCGGTTACATCTTTTACTCCATTCTTGTTTCCACTGCGCTTTTTCCGTAGGTGCTTTAATGAGGTTTCATAAATCATAAATTGAATTGATGGGTTGCATACCTGCAAGAATAGTTTTGAGTCTTTAGTTCTCTGAAAGATCAACATTCTCACGATATTATACACATTGATTAGTCATCAAGGTTAACACCATGATAAGAGTTGGGATGAGCCCTTTCCAGAATCCTTTTATGCCTGCTTCATCGTAAACCTCCCTCACCTGAGAAAGATATTAAGCATATTAATCAGCAACATGCATCAGCTAGAGCAAAACATGCAGACAACAATACTTCTTTTCTACCAGAAACAGCTCAAGCCATATCATTTCAACAGTTTGAAAGGATGCATAACTTGAGACTCCTAGAAGCCACATTCTAAGGCTCATGGCGTTCAACTCTGTTGTAATCATGAATGTATCAGATCTGATGATCTAAATCCATAATTTCTCTAGTATTTCATAAAGAAATTATTCACCGCTGGAAGATTGTACTGATATCTACCAAAAGTTAGTACGACGAGAATCAAACTAAAAAAAAAAGACATCAAGAAAAAGTAGGAAACAAAACCTGTGAATTTTGTACAATGGGTTTCACTCATCTTGTTCTGTTCCACATACCAGCCAGCAAGCAAAATAAAATGCTTCGGCCATGCCGTGCAACATGGAAAGTAATTTTTAACCGTGTTTTAAATGATTTTATCAAATCAATATTTTGCACTAGCAAGTTTATCTATGCATTTCATCTAGTTGTATGTAATACCTCCAGCGTGTGCTCTGTTATGTCATAGTACAACTTTTGCTATTAATGAGTAAAATATCATTAAAAGAATTGAAAATATTTATATATATGTAAAGAAATATTGTTTTTTCTAACCGCTTGAAATGTTCCATATGGCTGTGGTTTGATCAGTTCAAGTTTAGCCAACTCATTCTCCACATTAGTGATTCGAGCAGATTCCTTCAAGATAGCCTCCTTTCTAACCTCCATGATTTTCCTCTCTGCTTGTGTATGTGTCTGCAAGGGTGTTAAGTTCCAAAATCAATGCATTATAAATCACAGTAGCATTATATGAAAGTTGAGACGAAAGGATAAAACATTGCATGCATTTTTATTCATATGAGCACAACTTACACTCTAATAAGCGTGCTATAAGACTGAGTTAGCAAAAAGAAGAGGCACACAAATTGACTACTTGTATGAACACAAAGGAGAATAGCAACAATAAACTATTCAGCTGGAAAATAAGCAGAGGACTGAGTTTTCCACTAGAATGGGAACCTTCAGATTGGGAGCTGTGACCCACGCAGATTTAAAAGAACGTCTTCTTACAATAAAGTGATGCCAAATCAGAATCGAATCTGATTGAATGAAGTTGATCTTTAATTCTGAACTCCTAGCAGTAGGGAGAATCGGCCAATAAAGGAACCAATGGAAGGCACAAATTCTCCCTAGATCGTAAGAGCACTCATGACCAGGATTCTCTGATTGAGCTCCATGCATTTGTACAGACACTATGCGTATGCACATGTCTAGCATGCAAATCTGAATAAAAAATTCTCTTTTTTCCTAACAGGAGTATGCTTAGACAAACTGAACTTGGTCAGCAAGTAAGAAACTCGTACAAATTTGACTGAAAATATATGCATAGAAGAATATAGATCTATGATATTGAATACAAATTCACAAGGCAAGCACACTAATTATTTTAAGAATGAAGTTCCATGGCTATTTGTTATAATATATGGTGCTTTTCTGCACTAATGCTAGGCATGTCAGTCTCACGGACCTTAATCTTTGCAACTCATATAAAGTTAGCCCCATTTTTATAACGGCCCTAATCTTATTTTGTTTCTTGAAGATGAGGATAGCTAGAAAAAATAAATGACACACTATCTACAATGTGAACTTACTACAAGCAATTTCGAGACGACCTTTGGCTAAGCTAATTTCAAAAGTATATAACTGATTCCTTCTTAGGATTGTCATCTTTATCAACTTCCAGTACTCAATCAAGTAATTGGCATAACTGGACAGATTTTGAAGTAAAAGCCATAAACTTTACCCTGAAAAAATTGAATTTAAAGGATAGAATAGCAAAGATATTTCTGATGTAGCACAGCGGATGAACAAACACGATCTTCACCAAGAGGAATAAAAGTGGAAATTCAGTATTGAAATAAATATGCTACATAAGGGGAAATCAATAATGTAATAGGGATTATAATTAATTCCCTACTTATTGCCTAAATAGAAAATACTAATTACTAAATAACAAACACAGTAAATCTCAAATTATTACAGCCACTTTATTCTTTAATATTCATCAATTTGTTTGCTTTTATTGCTAAAGTGTTAATTTAGAATTATCTTCAATTTCTTTTTCTTCAAGTGTTACCTATTATGATGATTTATTTCTCTCTGCATTATTCTCTTCGACCAAAAACAACTTGACTCTGTAGAGTGGGGAGACAGAGCTTAGGAATCAAGTCCGTCGGTGCCGCACATTGGCACGACATGGCAGCGCCTCTCTAACTGAATCGGATGGTCATCACTCCATTTCTTCTAGAAGCTCAAGAGGGAGCCCTCTAAGCTCATCTTCAGTGATTCAACTATTATCAATTTCTAAAAGTCCTTTCCAACTAACTAAATATCTATGAGTATTTCCGTCCGGAGATATCATTGTTTGATGATTTAAGATACTCTCAATGTGATGAGAAGGTTGTGTCACAAATGGAAGAGTGGGAATGGAAACCGTTGGTATATGACCTGTGGGTAAATCAACAAACAAAGATGAAGGTTCGAATGTCCCTCGATATAACAATAAGTCCTCAATACTGAAAGTTGGATTGATATTAAAATTAACAGCCAAGTCAACAACATATGCATTAGTCCCAATTTTCTCACAATTTGAAATGGACAAGAGGAATGAGCACGAAGTTTTTTGAAGGGGTTTTTGAGAAAACGTCCTGAGGGAATGTGGACAAGCACATAGTCCTCTACATCGTACTCCTTAAACTTATGATGTGCATCAGTTTGTATTTTATAAGTCTCATTACTCAATGCAATTTTTCTCCTAACATCGATATGAATCTCTCTAATGTGCTTAGTAAAACTCTCAACTACTCAGAAGAATGAGAAGTAGTAGGTAAGGGAATTAAGTCAATAGGTCGACAAACTTTTGACCCATAAACAATTTCGAATGGACAACAACTGGTAGATCAATTTACTAAATTGTTGTAAGAAAATTGGAAAGTGGCAAGATTGAGTCCCAAATACCTGATTTTTCATCCACAAAACATCTTAATAAATTTCCTAGACTGCGATTAACAACCTCAGTTTAGCCATCAGTGTGTGGATGAAACATGGAAGAAAATTTAAGTTGTCCCAAATAATTTCCATAATGTTTTCCAAAAAATAGCTAACAAATTTTACATCACTATCTAACACTATAGATGAAGGTAACCTGTGCAAACAAACTATCTCCTTAAAGAATAATTTGGCTATTTGTGATGCATCGTGTGTTTTATTGCATGGAATAAAATGTGGCATTTTTGAAAATCGATCTACTACTACTAAGATCTAATTGTGACTTCAGTTAGTCCGAGGCAATCCTATAAGAAAGTCCATGCTAATGTCTTTCCAAGGTTCATGGGGTATAGATAATGGGATGTACAATCCTATGTTTTGTCAGTTTGCCTTTCATTTAGCATGTACGACATTGTAATAATCCATGCAACATCTCATCGCAATAAAAGCTAATAAAATCGATCTAACACGAGGGCAATCTTTTCCAAAGTGTCCAACTAAGTCACTTGCATGAAGTTCCCAAATAAGAAAATTTCTAAGTGCAATCCTAGGAATACATAAGCGTGTGCTCTTAAATAGGTAACCGTCACGAATCAAAAAATCTACCAAATCATGATGGTTCCCATTTTGAACGTCTTGAAAAATTATCCCAAAATCATGGCAAGTGGCATATTCATTTTTGAGTCGATCAAATCCTACTACAGTCATATTCATGGCATGTAATGTGGCAACAACACGACTTAGCATATTAGCTGGTCTGTGATTGAATAAAACTCATCGTTTTATGGTCTGAATGGAGAATAAATTCATGGGGCAATAGGTAATATCGCCAATGTCTTAGGCTTGAATAATAGCATAAAACTTTGTCATAAGTGGAATAACATTGCCGAATCTTGTTGAGTTTTTCACTAAAGAATGCAATTGGGTGATCTTCTTGGCTCAATGTGCCCCCTATACCTACTCCTAACACGTCGCAAGACACCTCAAATGATTTGGATAGGTTAGGATGTCTAAGAATATGGTCCCTAGTCATCCTTTCTTTTATCTCCCTAGAGGCAACTGAGGTGGATTTGGTCAATTGAAATTCCCCCTTTTTAAGCCAATTCGTTATGGGGGGCATGATGATAGTAAAGTCCTTAATAAAGTGACGATAAAAGATTGCAAAGTCATGAAAACTTTGAGCCTCTGAAAGGGTACGTGACTCTGGCCATTTCTGGATTACCCTAATCTTTTCTGGATCTATTGAAATATCTTCTACAGAAATAACAAACCCAAGGAAGAGAACTTGAGGTTGCAGGAACATTTCTTTAGATTAATAAACAATCCTTCCTTTCTGAGAGTCTCTAGGACGAGGTAGATGTGCTTCAGGTGGTCATCATGTGCCACATTATATATCAAAATGTCATCAAAATAGACTACAAGACATTCTCATATGGAAGGTTTTAAGACTTGGTTCATGAACCTCATGAAAGTACTAGAAACATTTAAAAGTCCAAAGAGCATAACTAACCACTCATACAATCCATCGTGTGTTTTAAAGGCAGTTTTCCATTCATCGCTGACCCTAATTCTAATTTGGTGATATCCACTACATAAGTCAATATTAGAGAACTAACATGATCCGGCCATCAAGTCAAGCATGTTATCAAGTCTCGATATGGGAAACCTATGCTTAGTTGTGATCTTGTTAATGGCACGATTATATATACACATTGTCCAAGAACCATCCTTTTTAGGAACCAACAAAACGGAAACAACACATGGACTCATACTTTATCTAATAAAGTCTTTCTCTAAGAATCCTTCAACTTGCCTATTCAGTTCAACACACTCTCGAGGATTCATACAATAGTGGTGTAGGTTAGGCAATTGCAATCCTGGGACTAAATCAACAGCGTGTTGGATCAAGCGCATAGATGGGAATTCGTTGGGTAATTCTTCACTAATTATATCGTGGAACTCATCTAAAATCTCTTTGACTTTAGGGAAAAGGTCTTTTGGTGAATCTCTAGTGCCAAGTATCCGGTTCTACTACTAATGCTATCATGATTCCCAACTCTTTTCCTTCTTCAAATTGAGGTTGTGTAAGAAGGTGGAGGGATTGTTTTAAGGATTGGGTTGGTTTAATTGTGGGCTTAGATTTGGGCTTAGGTTCGCTAGGCTTAGCCGAGTATAATCGAATGTTTTAGTCATTATGCATAAAACAGTAGGTGTTTTCTCATCCATAGTGGGTAACCGAGCCATTCTAAAGTCAGGGCCGACCAAGGATGATATGGGCTACACCCATAGGAAGAATATTACACCATATTTTATCCTTATATAGGAACCAAACACCTTTATGTAACTGGCAAGGAAGTCTTATTTACTCATGTCATTTGATAGGGGCTTGGGTGCGGTTCAAGAATGGCTTGAATCCTAGAAATGACTTATGTGGATACTACATTCATGCAACTCCCACTATCCATCATGATTTTACAAAACTTACTCCCACATTTTGCATATGTGTGGAAAGTGTTAGTGCATTTGCACGTGTCGTCAAATGTGTGCGTGGAAAGGATGGAACGCACTACATTGAGTCCTATGGTTTGTTCTTCAATTTCCTCATTTTCATGGTGCTCATCAAGAGGGTCAATTTCTTCGCCACTACTTGGGGTTGGAAAGTATGCTACTTCGTCGTCAGGATTAGGTTCTTGTTATAAGGTTAAGACTCTACGAGGACACTTGGATGCCACATGACCCTTACCATGATAATTAAAGCATTTAATGTTAGAGCTTTCTATTTTTTAGATGTTTACATATTTGTCTCTACTTGTTGAATCATAGATCCAGGGTGGGTTGAAACAATGGGCTTGCTTGATTGTTGTGATGTCTTATATGTAGGTGTTGATTTTACCTGTTGTAGCGTGATTCCGGCGGCGGCTACTCATGTCGAAGGAGAAATCACGAATGGAAAACTTCTCAGGTTTTTCCACAAACCAAAACCCCTCAAAAGATGCCTTTTTCTCCTGCACCTTCCCATGAATCTTGGACGCCTTATATACATGAAGTCAGGAAGATGAAGGGGTGGCTTTGCCCCTTTGTTTCATCAACCGCAGGTAGAAGACTTCCGTTTCAGAAGATGAAGGGGCAACACCAATATCTCCCACTTGTCCAAGTCAATCCATAAAAGTAAATGATCACAAAGATCATTAGGAATAAAGATCGATAGTCACAAAGATCATTTAGTCACCAAGACTAGTAAGAGCATCCAATTCATACTTCAGGGAAAATGGTTCGTGCGACAGCAAGCATATTGAGCATTCATTGCTAAGAAAGTTGTTACACCTTACATAGTTACTCATAGAACGATTAACGCTAAGAAAAGTTGTTACATCTAACTTAGCCGCTCCCCAAATAGTACAAAACTATTTTCCTGAATGACATATAGTCATTTTGTCTGATGGCTCACAACCATTATCTAGGTGGCACATAGCCATTCTCCAGTGATACCTAAATCACTTTTCTGGTGGTACATAAACATTAACCTGGACTCATTATATCTTGCTATTTATCCAGATTAAATAATCTCAATTTACATTGATATGAACATCTCTAATCCCTCATTATGACTATATGTCAAGAGCAAGTTCATATTCAATATTCACAATCATTTCTATACATAACAGAAATGGATCGACCAGTGAATAATATCAAAGAATGTAAATCTATTTAATCTTCCTTTTTAGCTAGAATCTATTCATTCTAATTAGCCGCTTTCTTAGTTATGTTCCATAGATCGAATTAACCATAGCCAATAGGATACATGCTAAAGTAACATACACTGATTAGAGGTTCAAGGAGACATCTAAATAGTCACAAAGGCCAAATGCTAAGATTAACATATAATATCAAGGGTCTCACATAGTAGAGAAACAGAGATCCATTCTCCTACTACCCTTATTGTCACTATAGCACATGTGCTATGAATCACATGCTACGATATTTTTTTTTTACCAAAAAGAGTGCATGTTTTCTCATAACATCGTACAGATTTCGATTTAGATATACCTAATGTCTAATCCTGAATTCAACTCATGAATTTTAATCTGGCCAATAGCAGATTAAGTAAATAGTGAGTGCATTTACTTCGATCATTATCAATTCACAAATGATCTCATCTTGATACAAAAATCAAGGCGACCCCAACTTACAGATATTCCTTCATTCACAACTACATAATTAAGCTGTCCCATAAGTAATGATCTTACTTCTATTTATACACAACAAATAGAAACGATTGTCCATGTGAGTGGACCAATCTCAACTTGCCAACATGCTCATCGAGCCTTTATTCAAATGTAACAAAGACATATATACTGAATAGATCATGACATTTTATTTATCTTTACAATATGTTACATTCTTCGAAGTCTCAAAGACTTCACATGTCTTTGAAATGATTCTTTAGTCAATGGCTTAGTAAAAAGATCTGTAAGCATATCACGTGTAGGGATATATTCAAAAACTATCTTTTTCTTATCAACAATATCTCTTACAAAATTATATTTAATTTTTATATGTTTACCTTTGTTGTGATATTTAGGTTCTTTGGAGAAAACTATTGCAGCTTGACTGTCACATTACATTGTAACAGGACTCCTACTGTCCTCAGTAATTTTCAAATGCTTCAAGAATCTTCTTAACCAGACAGCCTCTTGCATAGCCGCTGTACAAGCCACATACTCATCTTCTATAATCGACAGCGCTACACAAGTCTGTTTCTTGCTATTTCATGAGATGGCGCTGCCATTTAGCAAGAAGGTATAGCCAGATGTGGATTTCCTATCATCAAGGTCTCCTGCCCAATCTGCATCTGTGTAGCCACTCAGGCTTCAGCAATGTAACCTTCTGGCTGTGCCATATAGATTTCCTTATCAAGATTACCATTAAGGAAAGCTGTTTTTACATCCATCTAATGTAATTTCATGTCATAATGTGCTACTATAGCTTGGATGACACGTATTGGCACAAACTTCACTACTGGGGAGAATGTCTCTTCAAAATCAATACCCTTCAATTGGGTATATCCTTTTGCAACTAATCGAGCTTTGTATCGATTAATCGATCCATCTGCTT
>JBBMKF010446366.1:1799-13000 GCA_037834155.1 Curcuma caesia | reverse complement strand
GCTGAGGAGCAGGAAATGGGTTGCGTTTCTCGCCACCCCTGACTCGCCGGAGAGCGGCTCCATCGCCGCCCTGGTGCTGGACCAAGAGACCATCGACGACGACGACGATGCTTCTATAAGCCTCTTGCTTGACCATTCGTATGCCAAGAAGGACCCTCTGGATTTGGCAATTTCGGTGGATAGTGCCTTCCAAATGGAGAGTTAAATCCATTTGTATTAGAAATTTATAAGCTACCCTACACAATAATTAATGAAAAAGGTTAAATAGTCATAATATTCAGTAAAAGGTGGAATTCATTACCTCAGCAGTTTCACATGATCGATCTCATGATCATATATGAGGAGGTAAATTGGAAAGTTACAGTTGACCACTACGAGGAGCGTATTGTCTCGTAAGATTAGTAAGTTTGTTCTACAGTAATCAACTCAATCATGTCTTGAGAGCATGTCCTCGTACTCGATCATTCATCTCATATGTTTTCATGTAGATCATACTTATTCCTCAAAACCTCTAGCATTGGTAAAATGTATATATATTTTTTTCATTTTTGTTGTGCTAACCAATTGCGTTTGACCTTGCTAAGCCATTAGTAAGAATCCAAGCTAACAATTGGAGGAAGAAATGCTATTCACCTTGTCTAGTGTTTTGGCCATCCGTAGCAAGGTTCTTAACCCTAAACTTCTATATCATAGTCATGATTCCTCTTAATTTCATTCCTTATACCAGTAATATTTCATTTGTAGTAAAATTGGAAGATAACTCTATATTATCATATCCTTTAGTTTACTATTATTTTCAAAGGATATGGTACCTCAAATACAACTAAGACTTAAATACAGGATGTTTCCTCCTTCGTCGTAGTCAACTGTAATTTCTCGATTTA
Organism: Curcuma caesia; assembly: GCA_037834155.1. NCBI lineage: Eukaryota > Viridiplantae > Streptophyta > Magnoliopsida > Zingiberales > Zingiberaceae > Curcuma > Curcuma caesia. Next base: position 12,116 of record JBBMKF010446366.1, on the reverse strand, counting down.
CTTCCTCACAGATGTTCGTAGATTTGACCGTATGGGGTCAGTGAAGTAACGGATTTCACCTTTCACTGAAGAAAGCTGTCTAATTACCCATTGGAGGGTTTAGTTGCTGCATCGTATCCTAAGGGGGGCGATAGTACCTCAATTCCTACATCTTAGGATGGTGAATTTGCTTTTATCCATATGTCTTAAACATCCACTATTAATGATCTATTAGTTAATGTGTTCTCTTCGTGTATACCGATCAACAACACAAAACAATTTTAGACATGAAAGATTCATATTATTTTATTTTTAATAATTCTTTGTCCTCTTCTGTAAAAGGTGGAATCCGCCACCTTAGCGGTCCCACACGATTGGCCCCACGACCATTTATGAGGAGGTAAATTGGGAAACTGCAGTTGGTCACGATGCAGGAGGGTATTGCCTGACTTCGCTAGGAATAATTCTTTGCCCTCGAACTATGATGTAATGGTAAGCACATCTTGAGATTTCTCATATACTCAGATTCAAAATTAAAGGAGTATAAGAAATTCGCCTGAACCATTGAAACTGATTCTCAAATATCATGTTAAAATATTCAGACTCTCTGATTTTAAATAAAATTTTAAATTTAAATAGAAAGATATGCTTTCATGAGATAGTAAAAATTTGAATCTCCTAGATTTGATCAAAACTACAACATAAAACTAAGATTATCCCGGTCTAAAAACTTATATATATTTTTTAAAATTTAATTTTCTCTCAGTCTTATAAAAATTATATTTTATGATTTTCCAAATTTATAATTTATAAATTTTAAATATATTTTTAAATTTATAATTCATATAATAATCTAAAAAATATTTATAATATATTTAAAAAATTATCTTTGTTTTTTTATTTTTAAATTATAATTTATCCAATAATCTTTTTGTTTTTAATGAGTTCTCTAATTTGTGGACAAACATTTTTAAAAATTTTTATATTCTCAGGTGGTTTCCACCTTTAAATTATCCCAAACTGAGGCAAGCTCAGAGCCGTCCTTTCCTTTCTCCCGAGCTTGCAGCAGCAAGCTCCAAGCAGAAGGCGAACGGGCATTCTGCCGCCGCCGGAAGGAGCGAGGGGGCCGCCGCATCGCCGGTCAACGCTGGAAAAGGCGGCGCGGGTTCACAGCTCGTCATCGTTCGGTAGGATAATCAGTTGATTTTGATAAGATCTCCTATTTTGGATAATTCGATTGTCTACGAAGAGTTTAGATCGCAATTATTCGGCAGGGTATAACATCAGTAGGTCCTCAAATTCTTCTAATGTCTTTCCAAAGCATTGTCCCAAGTAGACCAGAATGGATCTATTTGTTGGTTGATTCTAAGACCACTAAAGTTGGAGAAGATTAGGGAAATAGTTGGATTTTCATTTAGGACCTCCTCTTTGGCCTGAACTATGTTTGCTAATACGAAAGTTGCTTAGCTTTATTGCTTGCCCCTCAAAAAGGCCAGCAATAAATAGGTTAGACCGAAGGGTGAGAGATGTTTTCTTGTTTAAACCTTTTCTTTGTAACTTTTTTATATTGATAATGTATTCATGTATTTGTTCTTTTTTTGAATTATAGCATTATTTTATATTTAAAAAATATATTCTTATTTTTTATTTGTGTACTAAAAATTACTAGCTCTCTCAGAATCACGTTGAGCAAAATTAGGGGATTCAATTTGACTCACTCTAATAAATATCTGCATTAATCTACCTCGATTGGGGTTACTGCCCATAGTGTAAATTATGTAAGAATGAAATAAAGAAAATAATTTGCATGTTGAATGCTAGGATGCAACTTTTAAGAATATAAAATAATGCTATGTTATTTTTATGATAAGTTACATGAATACATTATACATATACAAAATTATGTTTAAAACAAGAAAAATCCTCTCTCACCCCTTTTGTCTATCTTATTTCCCATCCTTTTTCTAGATAAATTTCTTAAGGGCAAAGAATAAAGCTAAGAATCTTTCCTATTGGTAAACTAGTGTCCAATCCAATCCTTTAGTATCAAAATTTACAAATGATACAATCATTTTGGTTTATTCCAAAGAGGAAGTCATAACTTAAAGTTTATTATTTTCCTAATCTCCTCCAACTTCAGTGGTCTTAGAATCAATTAAGAAATAAGATAGTTATAAGGTAGTAGGCAGTCAACCCATTGCTTAGCGCCTTGGGTGATAGCCCAGCTAGGGAGGGGCCTAGGCTGTTAACATTAAAAATATTATTAAAATAGAATGATAGAATCATACACTTAAGTTTAGAATCATAAAGATGATAAAAGATTTTTAAATGGATTCAAAGTAATAGGTAAAAATTACTAGTTGCTTAAGAGGATAAGATTAAACATGTAAAAAAAAAATGATGAAGAAGAGGATTGGATTGAGGTACCTTATTGTGAGGAGGAGGATCTGTGGAGTATAGTGGTCAAAAAAGAGAAAAATAGACATAAATCAAAAAAAAAAATTCTAGTGTTGAATGTAAATATTGAAAATTTTAAAAATATAAGATGAAGGAAATGAAAGAACATTCCTAGAGAAGACAAAAGAAAATATGACCAAAAAATATCCTCAAAATGGATGAAAATGGCCAATGTTGGGTGAAGATTGACTTCTAATGTTGCTAGAAATTGTAGCCTTGGGTGATGGGGATGTTGAACATGAAATTAAAATATTTTGAGATGATTTTTGAATCTAAAAACTTTTTTAAAAAATACTTTTCCCCCCTAAACCTAGATGAACCACTCAGGCAGATTGCATGACCCACCTTCTAAAACATCCGCTTACAGGGGCTACCTACCACCTTTGCGAAGTGGTCCCTGGCCAAAAGCAGTTAGGTAACTATCTAGGTCAATTTTTAAAATTATGTTAACAAATTTATTATGGTCTACTTGTGTAGAAATAAAGAATTTGATAATGCTTTGGCAAAATATTAGAGGAATTTGTAAGAATCTATTGAGCTTATACCCTGTCAATTTGGAATTTAATTATTCATTTCACTTGGTATATTGTCTTAATGCGATGGCTAATCATTCAAACCACAAACTTTTTGATGCTAGTGCGGGCTCATGGAACTCTTTATTTTACTGTCATGACTACAGCCATTGGAAATATTAGATGAAAAATAATTTTTCACACATAACAATTAAGTTGTATTACCTTTTATATTTAACATGTTGCAGGTTCCATGTTATCTTATTGTTCATCATTGTTCTCTGGTGTAATGAACAGGAACTTACATCATCTTGTTTGAGGATATCAGAATTTGTTAGTAAAACATTGAAAGATAGTAATAAGGAGCCACCCAAAAGATGCCAGGTGTTTGCATAAGCAACAGCTTGGCAACCTATGCAAATGGGGGGAGTTATGGCGCTCTCATTATGGTTAATAGTGATGTACGAATCCTTAGTAAGAATCAAATCAACTCTATGATTCCAGGGCCATCTCTATGGCGTCAGGACCTACTGAGGTTATACCCTGCCAAATCCAACAGTGGAAGATTGAGTTCCAGGATCAAAGCCACATGGCCATTCATGGGCAATGATAAAGGAATGGATGTCAATATAGAGCACAGTGAGGCTGCTAATGAGGATATTGTCATTTTCTTCTTCCAGTTGGACTTGGAAACTCAGATCCAGGTATACTTTTTTGTTACTTTTCTTCCTGCATTTCTCATTATGTCAATTCTCATTATGTTGTCTGATATCTTAAGGTAGTTGAGCATCCCAGTACCTTAAAGATAGTTTTACATTATTTGATGAAATGCAACCATTAAATCATTTCAGAGTGTAACAACTTTTGTGTTTTGTCCTTTGCAAACTGGGTATTTGTTCTCTGGTTTCTCTTGCTATGGAAGCAACTGCTTTTCCTTCATCATATAACTTTCACTGATTGATCATTCGCATACCATGCATTGGCTGGATTTTTGTGTGCCAGGCTGATCTTTAATACTTTTTGTCATTTCCATTTTCACTTGTGTTTTGTTGAAGATCAACCGTAACATGTCATTTCTATTTCATTCTTTCTCTTTGAAAGACCTCTCCTACTTTCTTTGGGAATGTATGTTTGCAGTATGCCTTAAACATGGAACAATATGAAGCAGCTAAGCAATTAAGGAACAAACTTGATCAGGTAGATAGCTCTTATGTGTTTTGATGTAAATTACATTTTAGTTAAACATGCTGATTTCCTACTTGTAATAGGTTGAAGCAGAAATAACTAAAAAAAGGGATGCCAAACGGGGTTCATCAAAGAGTGAAGCTCAAGACAAAGCCATATATCTATTACGACTTCGGTGAGTTTCTATGGTTTTCTCCATATAGAGTAGTTTAGTGGCTTTAAATGTACCAGCTACATTCAACAACTAGAAATATCTTTTGTTCTGAGCTAGAGTCAACGGGAGCTTCGTGCACCAGGTTGTCCTTTTTTTTTTTGAGCTAGAGTTTAGGTGGCCGGCTGGAGTACTGGGAAGTTTCTGTACTGTGCTGTAGTGCTATCACATGGTGCCAGTGGTGAATTGCTGGGGAGAGATAAAGGAGATAAAAGAAAAGAAAAAAAGGGTAAAAGAATACATGTGATAGGTACATACTTGGAGGAGTATTTTGTAGCTTCTTCCTCCATTGATGGAAGCTGCTTGACGATTGGACCCTTTTGGAGTTGTTTACTGGCTAAAGAAAATACTCTCAGAGCTTGGGCACTACTTGCAGATCTATTTATGAGCTAAAGAAAACCTTTAGGAACTATACCGAAAGTTGTGCGATCCTAACAAAATTGTTTTGAGTAGTCACGTTCTTTTTGAAACTGCATCGTTTATTCCTAGAGCTTGTAGTGTGTTGTCCCAGAGCTTGAAGAAGCCCCTTCATAGGTGTTTGTGAGTAGCGAAGAGCTATTTCAGCTGTCATAGAGGTCAAACTATTCCAAGTCCTCTTGTTCCTAGAAGATGTTTGTAGAATGCTCATAAGTTAAAGAAAACCCTCCTTCCACTTGTCTTGACCCATTTTGTGTACTGGTTGGTGAGTAGAATGTGATGGTTTGCTGGTGCCGACCAGCATGGAATAATATTTCAAACCATGGTTAAATAGAATAAATAAATTTTGATGTGTTGCAGCATATCATATATTGCTTTGTAGCTCTATTTGATGTGTCATAGAGATATACCTTGACTTTTTCATCCTGTTGGTTTAAGTTGTCAAAGTGATTCACATTGGTAGCTTTTTTTTTTAATTACATTATTTTTGATATTTGTTTATAATGTTCAGTGCTGAACTTCAGAAAGCTGTTGAGAATGAAAATTATTCTGCTGCTGCTGAGTTACGTGATGAGATATCAAAACTTGAGGTATATAGGTGCCCCTTCTACACTTGCTATTTTGTTTCTTATTTCTAAACTCTCTTCTACATGCTACACCTGCACATTCATGCATGCTTTGTACTAGGAGCCTTACTTGCATCTATAATTCTCATTGTAGGCTGAAGCTCTAGCTGCATCAGCAAAAGCTCTTGCTTTTGAGAACATACAATATGCATTTCGTCTTGGACAAAAAGTACGACATAAAAAGTTTGGTTAGTAGCTATCCTCTCACTAGCATTTCTGTTTATACAACAAATGCAAGCTTATTTCTTTCAGAGAAAATATTTGGTTAGTTTCTATGGATACATGGAATGGAATGTCGAGAACATTGTAGTCAATAAATTGATTGAGCACTTGTAGGTTTATGTTCCATCTGGTTTATGGATAACTTCATAATAATTATTACATGGAAAAAGGGTCTGGCTTAAATTGATTGAACACTTGTTATATTAGTGATTTGATTGTCCTGCAAACAGAGACGCACAGAAATATTTTGTGTCTTTCTTAATTGATCTGGCTGGTCTGAAAACCACAATTGACTGGATCATCGACTCAGCCCACTTCTAAGACAGAGTCCAAAGCTAAGTCTAATTCCATCAATAACCCTTTTTACAAGTTCACTCACTCTCAAATTCACTCGAAGATACCTACCAAAAGGATACCAATCTCAAATTTCATGTGCCAAGAAGTCTTACTTCTGGGATTCCTAACTTAGCCTTCTCATTTCTTCCCCTTTGGCATACATAAAAAATACTAAAACTTTCAACATTTTTAGAATGATTTTCATTTCTCTCCCTTAAGAGGTAATGTCAATGCTTAATCACTGAGCTTACTTGTTACTAATTGTAATTGATTAAAGATTTAAAGTACTTTTACAGTAAAAGATCAAGATATAATGACCTGTAACTTCACTTCTAAGAATCAAGATTTCAACCTTAAATTTCTATGATACTAAGTGTATTTTACAAAGTAGAGTACCAAAAATACAAGTACTAAACCACTTGTTTGGGGAAATAAACATTTAATACTAACTAATGTAACTAATTTAGGTCGTTAACCATGAGAAAAAAAATCAATCTTGAATTTTACCTCCCGTAATCCAACATTCTCCTCTAACAATATCAATATGCACCAACAATACTTCCTAGAATTCATAAAACCTGAAATCTAATACTTGTGAAGTGTTTGAGAGGTTTGGGGATGAATAAGCCTTGGTGAGGTGAATAGACACAAAACTGTAACTGAAATTGTTTTGGAGTTTTATCTAGATTCTAGTTGACTGAATATTGATGAAACTATTCAACAAGGAGAATATCGATGAAGATATCATTAATATAGAAAAAATAGATGGTCGAAATGGAGAAATGTCAATTGTGTTATGTGAACATCATGCCCCCTTAAGCTAAAAGATTTTTTTTATAAGATTAAGGTACCACCCACCAAACTTTATGGATCAGAATGTTGGGCTGTTAGGAAGTAGTATGCCCAAAAAGTTTATTTAACAGAGATTAAAATGTTATGATGGATGTGTGGTGTGAAATTACTAGAAAAGATATAATAAGAGAGCTATTAGGTGCAACTCTCATTGATAACAAAATGAGAGAAAATGGGCCAGAATTGACATAGACTTGGTTAAAATCTATAGTTAAAAAAATTAAATCTTCCATATAATGGAAGGTGTGTTGTGTAGAGGGAGATCAAATAAAACAGTTGTCATTCTAATAAAAAAATAATTAATTTAATTTGATTATTATTGGTATATAGTCTTGCATGATAGGAATTTGATTGTTGATTTTAATTATTATTGCTTTTTATATTTATACTAATTCTAACTAAAGCTTCTTCGATTTTGTGTTCTTTTGACTAGATTTCTGGTGGTTCATTTGCAGAGTCTGTGTTCATATAGGAGGAGTTAGGAAGATTCCAAATCTTTTGGGTTATTAGTATTTTGGGATACCAAAAGTGGTTTATTTTAACTTAGCGATCTGGGTATTTGTAAAGAACTAAGTGGGACTATGCTGGTTGTTTTATGCCACTAGAATAGCTGAATATCTCACAACTGAGTTATCATATGTTCTTTGACTTTTTTCCTTAGAGATCACATTGCATTTAGCTTTTCTTGTTTGTAAATAATATGTTGTTTGATACAATCCATTTTTAAATTGATTTATTTCAGATTATCTAGCAGTAATTTGTGGCATGGATCCTGTATGTTGTGAATCAAATTCATGGATGGAGGTTGCCAATGTTGACAAGTTGATCAGAGGGCCTAATCAACCTTTTTATCAGGTTAGGTTTATTTTGGTGGTGAACCTTACTAAAAGTTTCTGCAGATGAAGTTGGAACAGCCACAGGATATATATTTATGTATATTTTATGACCTAGACTTAACTCACCATGTCGAAATAATTATTTAAATCAACTGGCCATTCTAAATTAGCTAAGGAATTGACAATCCATTAGGTCATATCAACCAGTTCAGATCCTATTACAAGTCCATCCAAGACATTGTCAGGCTCATATCTTCTGTATCATGTTAGATGTGATTGCTTCTGTCATACCAAGTATATTTTGTCAAGAAGTCTTCTAGTGTTTATATAATTATATTCCTTCATCCTATGCTAAAGTTCTGTCTGTGTAAGAGACAAGCATTGACATGATCATTTGAATTATTCCCTTACCCCGGTATTGCCTGCACATTATCCTAGGAAAAGAAAAGGTTCAGCAGCGGTATAGAATCATGGTGAAATAACCAGATCAGGCCCCTTGTAACGAAGAATTTTTTGGTTCCCCCATTTTAGAAATACCATATCAAGCATTAGAAGCTCAATGACGCCTACCTTTAGATTTTGTGTTCAATAGTTTTTCTCTAATGTCATTCCAACCAAGAATTAGAAGATCTTTTCAAATATTAAATCATAAATAAACAAGTGCCATATACTTTATAATATTGCTGGATGATGGGTATGTTTAATAATCATATTTAAATTTGATTTATTCCCCATAATTGCAAATTCACTAGTAGCCATTAATATTTGTCATTTCCATTTGATCTTATCATTCCAATAGTTCTAAGATATCTTCACTTTTTATTATTTTTTATATTTCATTATCATAAGATTGATTGTTGCTGTGTTGCAATAGATTACTGAGTTTGCAATAGATCACTGAGTTGAGGACTAGAAATTTTATTTTGGTATAATATTTTTGAAATTCCGATTGTTGTGGCAAATTTACAACTGTTGTTACACACGATTTGCCAACTATGAGGAGCTAGCTTCGACCTTTATTGCATACCTAATGTTGTGTTTCCTAATGAGAGAAGAAAATCAAGAAGGAAATAAGGTGAGAAAGATTTAACTAGCTGCACTTTCCCTCCATTTCCTTTCATGGAGGGAAGAGACAAGTGGAGAAATCTTTCCCTACCTTTTCTCTATGCTTTTATCTTATTTAGGTGGAAACTCACTTTTACATGGAATGAAGTATAAATTAGAGTTTGCAAATTATTTTTTATTTTCATATCTATTTTTATGTTTTTCTTTTCTTATATGAATAAAGTTTTAAAATTTTTCTCTTTTCCTTCCATTAAAGGACACAATGGAAAGTAGTTCAACGGTTTAAAGTCTCAAGCCATTTTGGTTGACATAGGTAGAAGTTATCATCCTGCATGTCGATCACCACACGTGATGCTTCAACATGGACATTGGAGTGGTGATGCACATTTGCACATCAAGAACAAAGAGGAAGAGAAGAGAGAGATCGAGGGAGAAGAGGAGTTGGGAGAAGGCACCTAAGAGAAATATGAGCAAGACGGGTTGTAGGTACTGCACTGGCGTTGGGCTGGTGTTGCGGAAATGGACGAGAGGGATTAAGGTGGGAGTGTGTGGAGAGAGAAAAGACGAAAATTAGATACTTCATAACCTTATAAAAAATATCACTAATTTAATTAAATACAATTAAAACGAACTATTGTCTATATATAAATTTGGTTGAGGTTTAAATGGACAAAAATAAATCCAAATAGTGTGGTTTGATCCAACTTGATTATAATCGCCATGTTCATTTCCACTTGACTCCAAAACTTAAAATATTAATTTGATTTATGCAATTAGTTACGTAACAAGTTTTAAAAATAATTTAATGCAAAATATTTAAATAGGATAAAATTTAATGTTTAACATCATTGAAGATTTTTTTTGTTGTGTTTTGACTTTTGTTACTTTGGAAGAGATCAAGGAATCGTGTGAGCAAGCAATCAAATGACTACTCTACTGAACTTCTGTTCCTCTTTTGTGTATTCTCTCAGCTTTCATTTGAGGGTAAAAAAGGCTAGGGTTCAACATGACACTTTTGATTAAATAAAAACTATTTTGATTAATTTAAGAAAATAATTCATTTATTTATTTTTTACTATTTTAATATATTCTATTAAAATATGTTAAAAATACACAATGATTGCAATAGCTATACACTCGTAAGATCAAATTAGTTTTTTTCAAAAATTTACATAATAGTTCTTAAGCAATTCAAATGCACATAAATATACATGAAATTAAATTAAAAACTTTTAGGCAAAAACTAACCAATAGTTAAATATATGAATTGTCTTTCTAATGAAAATATAAAATATATGAAAAATCAAAATACATTGACACTTATATGTGAAAAGCAATTAATATCTTAGTCACATAGAACGTTTTGATGAAAACATAATTTGGTACCTATGTAGTGCAAAAAATTTAAAAACATTAAAACTATGCATACTGAAGTCATCAGAAACCTTATGGCTCTAATTCATGTTTCATGAAAGATGTGGTGGTTATTGACTTTTAGTCTTATATATCAGCATTATTATGCCCTCTTAATGATATTTCTACCACTTGCATATAATTTTTTGACACTGGAATAGTGTCAACCATATTTTGCAAAAGTTAAAATAGGATCCCTTGTACCA
>JBBMKF010446356.1:2050-13000 GCA_037834155.1 Curcuma caesia | reverse complement strand
ACCGGACGGAATGATGACGGGCTCGGCCATCATGGAGCCGGAGATGGGGCAAAGGAACTCCAGCGGCAAGTCCGCCGTGAAGGACGGCGTGGGCGACGCCGAGGCGGCGGGGGACAGCGAGGCGGCTGAGGAAGAGCGGCGAAAGGAGAGCTTCCACCTTGGCAGCCTGGTGTTGAGCTTCCACCTTGCCGGTAGCTTGCTGTTTGGGCGAGGTCGGATCTAGAAGCGCTGGATCACCGGACAACGACGTGGAGCTTGCTGTTTGGGCGCAGCTTCATCGCGAGCAGGGAAGAGAGAGCAGGGAAGAGAGAGGATAGTTAAGTCTTTTTTTTTCCATCCTTGCGTTCCGCTCGATTTGGAGGGGAGCGATTTTGACAGAAAATCAATCAACAAATGGATTAACTTTCTCTCCCTTTCTAAAAAATTAGAAAAGTAAACGGTGGATGCATGCATGCAAAGGAAATGTTTCCTCAGTTTCTCTTTTCACACCTCCAAGTAAACTGAGCATTAATCCTCGCTGAAGCTGATTGTCTAATGGCTCATCTCGGGGTGATCTTAGACATGAATATATAGATTGTGTTACGGTCGTAAGGATACAGGTCTGGATCCGACCGGGAGACACGGCCGAGTCGAGTCAACCATCCGGGGACAGTCGGCTGAAGCACCAGGACCCGGATCCGGGTTCCCGGGTAATAGCCCAGAGAGTCTCCATCCAAGCCCGACAGCCCGGTGGGCCCGCCGAGGAGACGAATAATGGCACCGGCCCGACTCCCAGATAATCCGAGTGGGTGGCATACCCGACTCACCGACTCCCAGATAATCCGAGTGGGCGGCATACCCGACTCACCGACTCCCAGATAATCCGAGTGGGTGGCATACCCGACTCACCGACTCCCAGATAGCCCGACTGAGCAGCATCCCCGACTCGAGCAGCAGGCCCGACTCGACTCAGGGAGTCGAGGCCGAATCGTACATTCTGTCACTGACCACTCCCTCTCTTGTCCTACTGACCACTCCCTCTGACAGGCACGCCGCCAGACAGGGCCACGCGCCGTCTCGACGTACGATACTGTCCACAGTGTACCTCCTCATTAAAGACAGCACTCCTTCCCGGTACGGAGAGTACCTTCTAGGTAATGTCCACCTCGCTTCGTCCGTAGTACGGACCGACTCGCCCTTATATAAGGAGAGCCCCAGTGAGGGGGCCAGGTATGCTCTAGCCATTTTCTCACTTCTTCTACTCTCGTTTACTCTCCTGCCGTCGCTGACTTAAGCATCGGAGTGGTCTCGCCGGTCCCACCGGCCAGCCATCTCACGGTGTCTGTGGTTGCAGGTCTCCGGCGATCAGCGACCAGTCTCAACCATTTTCCCGCGCAGTGCCCCTGAGGAAGTGACGTGTGCGCCCAGAAGAGGTTCTTGACGGGAACAGTTATCATTGATAACCTTGATCATTTGTTCAAAGTTATCAATTATAACCTTGTTTGGTTCAGATTATGATCCACTCCCAAGTAATATAATATCACCGCCACATCAGCAAACGGGTTATAACCCGAGAATGTGATTATCTTGGCAGCCTAAGGTTTTCTACGATTCCTGAGGTTAACGAAATTTTTTTCATGATCACCCTTTGATTTTAAAATTCAATTAATTGAAATCTATTATGAAATCTAATTAAAACCGAGTTAATTATTAAATTTTAATTTAAAATTTTATAAAATTTAAAAAGATAATTTATTTTAAATTAAAAAAATAAAATTAACTAATTATATTTATTAATTTAATAAATTATTTTATTAAAATTATTATTTTAATGAATTATATTTTTAAAAAATATATAAATTTATGTTAAATTTTAAAAAATAAAATTAATAAATGATGTTTATTAATTTAATAAATTAGGTTATTAAATAATTATTTTATTAAAATAAAATTAATGAATTATATTTATTTTTATTTTATTAAATTATTTTTAATTAATTATTTTTAAATATAAATAAATTTATTTTAAATTTCAAAAAATAAAATTAATGAATTATATTTATTAATTTAAATAAATTATTTTATCAAATAATTATTTTAATGAATTATTTTTTAAAAAAATATATAAATTTATGTTAAATTTTAAAAAATAAAATTAATAAATGATATTTATTAATTTAATAAACTATTTTATTAAAATAAAATTAATGAATTATATTTATTAATTTAACAAATTATTTTATTAAAATAATTATTTGAATGAATTATTTTTTAAAATATATAAATTTATTTTAAATTTATTAGTGTAGAAGAGGTTATATAAGATAACTTGAATCAAACGTACCCTTAGACGGTTTTCTGATATGGGGTTGTTTTGGCGGTGGGGCCGATCACTATAAAAAGTTTACGTACTACAATTTTGCCTTAAGACATAGTTGTCGGTCACTATAAAAAGTTTATCCACTACAATTTTACCTCCGAGACATAGCTGAGTTGGTTACGACGCAGCAGAGTTGCAGAAGAGGACAAGTAGTGTTCGAATCCTGGCGAAGTTAGATAATACCCTCTTGCGTTTCACCAACTACAGTTTTGATTTTTGAAATCATTTTTTATAGTGAAATTGAAATAGAATCAATAAAATTCAAAATGGTTCAATTTGAGATTATTTTCAAGTTTTGAGAGAGACTATTTTAAATATTTATTTAGTTGATGTTTCATAATTTTAATTATTAAAACTATTTTTGTTTTATTTTTTTAGATTATAAATATTTATTTTTAATATTCTATTAAATTAATAGGTCTTTAAAAAAATATTTTCAAATTGGACCATCCGATCCTACCTAATCAATTTCGATCGAGTAAATCCTACCGTACAAACTATGCATCCCATTTTCAACGCACCAATTTCCATAAATAGATGTCGCCGTACGCTAACTCGACGGGAACACCAATTTCCATCCGCTGTAATATTTCCGTACGAAACACTGTTCACAGCGAATGACAGATCTGTATAATTAATCGACGCAACTCTGCCGCAGCCAGTCTTGCTCGAAACACATCGAGCCTGGTTGAGTCAACGGCAGCTGATCTGACGTGGACCGACTCGCGCCCAAGACGACTACAGGGTTCAATGCGAAACTTCCTAGAAGCTTCAACTTGGTGTGGTATCGATCTCCGCCGTCCTTCATGGAGTTGAATCGAATCCCTAAAAGGAAGGCGACGTTCCAAAAAATCTTCGGATTTGCAGATACAAAAGGGCAAAAATTCTAGATGAGCAGCGAGGGAGGACGAGAAGGAGATCAAGCTTCGTCTTAGTTGTATCGATTGGCTTCTCGCTTCGATTGCTGTCCCTTATCTTCAATCCCTTTTGTTCTCGAGGCAAGGCGTGAAAAAATGGTAACTTGTCTCAATCTGTTTCCTTGGTAACTTGTAGATCTCTGTCGGACTTGAATTGATCACTTCTGGACAAGGATTCTTAGAATTTAAGATCGTCTTTGATATTGATGTACAACGTTGTGACGTTTGAGTTTTGCAAGTATTATGTGAATGGCCGAAATCTGGTGCAAGATATCAGACTACGTTGACACTAAGAATGTAGATCTTAACTCAATATCTTGGGCCTCAGTTAGAGATTGTTTGCGGATAAGGTCAATTTTTTACACCTTAGTAATTATGGCAATCCGAGGTCATGCCGATTGCAGATTCCGAGCTTAAGCAAGAGCCTAAGGGAATTCAAGCCTTAACTGTGAGGATGAGGTTTCCTGTTTACAAAGGTTCTCTGCTTTTGCCTAGCTACTCACGACCTGCGTTAGTTGTCAAATAATGTGGACAATTATGTTACCGTTCTATTTTTTTCTTTTTCTTCTTTTTGGGCATTTTGCATCATGGAGTGGTTGTTTGCTGGATAACTCCATCATCATTTCCTGAAACTTTGATTCATTTGACTCATTTTGAGTTGATACCCCGAGCTAGGTGTCTCGACCCGAGTTTTGATTTCAGGAATGTGTCAGTGCATAGTCAATGATTTATTCCCATCAGTGATATCATAATTGGACTTGCATCCACTTGATACTAATCCTAGTATGATAGAAGTATACACCCCCACAGGCGTAGCTGACTTGATATTCAGATGGTAGATTTACAACAATGGAGCAAGGTTCGAATCCCTACGGATGCATGCCCTTGGGGAAATAGTTCATTCCACCTAGGAGGCTGCTCGCTACCATGATTTATCTCCCTTTCACAGAGCCTTGGGGCGGGTAGTGGAGGGGCATCTAGGTGAGTGTTATCACCTTTTGCAACAATAGTATGATAGAAGTATACACCTTGTCCTATCTTGTTTAGGTCAATAAGATCTGCAAATCCCAATACAAGATGACGATTTCTCAAGTCTTTCAATCACTAGCAAGTAGACATAGATGGGCCCAGAAGATCCCGTTGAGCTGAGATAATGTGACTTTGCAGTGTCTGGTCCCATTGTTGGACTGCTTTCTTTTCAGGACTACATGAACAACTTTCACTTCCAAAGAAAACATTTGCATATATTTTCTTTTTACGTGAAAAATCTTTGTTAGTGAATTGTATTCCTTGAGTTGCCAAAATATTATTGAATTTGATTTGATAATTATACAGATGAGACCCGTGGATGAAAGGGCTGATTTTGCATTGGAGGTGGAGACGATTGCTAGTTCATCGTTACCGTCCACAAAGATTGTGTCATCTGAGTTACTTCATAGTAGGTCTCTTTTGAATGTTGCCTATTCGAGGATCCTCTGGGGAATACTCACAGGACTTTCAAAGAGCATTAAAGTTGTTATTTTCAGTGCAAAAATTAATATTCTACTACCATTTGGACCTCTGTCAATCATCCTCCACTTTCTTACTAAAAATCATGTAAGTCAAAGTTGAAACAGTCTGTACCTGACATTTCTGTTTACTTGATGACTTTTTGTTTCTGTCCTATACAATTCTTGACAAGATTATGTTGAACTAACGAGTTTCTCAGTCAACTATAGGATTAACATTATGACAAAATGAATGTCATTCTCTGATTATTCTCTTTTCTGCTCGTTTCAGGGATTAGTTTTCTTCTTCAGTTTGATAGGTATTATTCCTCTAGCTGAACGTCTAGGATATGCAACAGAGTAAGCTATGCCGTATTTATAATATTGTTTCCTATCTTCAATTTATCTTGAGAATTTTTATTTTCAGGCAACTTGCTACTTACACTGGCCATACAGGTGAGCTAGATCCAATAATATGTTATCCCACCATCAAATATGTTCCAATTTCTCTATAAATTTCTTTTGGGGCCAGATGGATGTATCATGTTAACTGTTCTTTTGCTTTGAAATTGCAGTTGGAGGATTGCTGAACGCAACCTTTGGTAATGCAACTGAAATGATTATAGCAATATATGCATTAAAAAGTGGAATGATCCGTGTTGTACAACAATCACTCTTGGGATCTATCTTATCAAATATGCTACTAGTTCTTGGTTGTGCTTTTTTTGCTGGTGGGGTTGTTCACAACAAAAAAGATCAAATCTTCAATAAGGTATTCTTTTGGTTGAGAATATTGCATTTTGCAAAATTAGGATGGTTGCAGTATGATGGGTGACACATGTTATGCCAAATCCACATAGGCTGCTGCCGTTGTGAATTCAGGGTTGCTGTTGATGGCTGTTATGGGTTTAACATTTCCTGCTGTCCTCCACTTTACAAGATCAGAGGTGCACTATGGAAAGTCAGAGGTTGCCCTTTCAAGGTTTAGCAGCGGCGTTATGCTCGTGGCATATGCTAGTTACCTTTTTTTCCAACTCAGGGGTCAGCAAAACAGTTACCACCCAATTTCAGATGTGAGTTACTAGGCAACATATATGACCACACAGCTAACTTATTATTTTGTTTGTCATATTTGCCCCCTGATTGATGTGTAGGATAATGAATAATTGATCTTACACCAATAGTAAGCCTATGAATTCTGCATCCATCTGTGTCATATGCTTCTCCTGACTGATGTGTAGGAACAACTGCTATTTGACAAGGAAATAGTCTTAGTAGTTTTAAAGTACAAGAGGGAGCTCAATCCAACCGAAAATGTCAAGGTCCTTTGGTGGGAACCTCTGTAGTGGGGGGCTTCTTGGTATTTAAGCACAATTTAAGATCCCTCATTTGGAGATTTGAGACTAAGGGTCAAATTTCCTTTTGCAGAAGGAAAAATACCTGTGGAAAAGCTTCCTCAAGCACTATTTTCTATCGTTTCCTTTATTGGAAATGACAGGATGGAAGAAAGCAACTAGGGAAATGTTATCTTTGTTTCACCTATTTTGTTTCCGCCTAAATTGTATATCTGCTTTATTGTGGATCCAAATCTTTTGTAGATACTTATTTTCTAACATTTTTATGTTTTAAAGCTATGGATTTTAGGAAATTAATTTTTTTCTCCCTCTTTTTTTTTCCACTCAAGGAATCACAAAGGAAATCTTTTCCAGTCCATTTCCTCCTTTTACCAAGCTATTTTTCCCTGTAGTAAGCTGACTATCAGAAGTGAAGTTTTGTAGCCATACTATCTTTAATAAATAGATTCGACTCTTGCATGCTTTCCTGTCCTGATTTACCACAAATCTCCATCAGGATTTCTCTCTCTATGCTTTCTGTTCTTTTTCTTCCTTGAGCTAATACCATTGAGTTGGCTATCTTTGAGTAGCTTTGATATTAATTTCATTTTCATGCCCCCTTTTTGTTCCTTATTATTTTGTAACCGAAAATGGTGATTGTGTCTTTGATCTCTTTCTGTGTTTTTTTTAAACCAAAGGGAATGAAATTTTATGATACCAACTAATGACACATGTCTTCTTGTTTGCTTGATTCTTGTTTGCTTGACTTACGTACTTTATGTTATTTTAATTATGAAGTAGTACTATATTTTCTAGGAAGAGGTGCATAGTGAGGATTCTGAGGAAGATGAGCCTCCAGAGTTGAGCCAATGGGAATCAATATCATGGCTTGCAGTTTTGACACTTTGGATCTCCATTCTTTCTGAGTACCTTGTTGATGCCATAGAGGTATGCTAATCTCTTATTCATTGTATTGAACAGTTTTTTTCCTCTGAAAGTATTTTGTTTCTGGCTGTGTTTTCTGTAATATTGTGTTAAATGTGTAACTGCACAATGAATGAGGTCAAGCAGTCCTTGATTGGCTGTGTAGCTCTTAGCCACACTTTTGTGGTTGGTAATTGATAGCTTCCTGTGTGAATGTTTCACCTTGTGGATTATCCAAATGTGAAAATTTCTTATAACAATGCTACGCATGCTGTTGTGTCTTGAAACAAATTAACTGCCATGTGTTGATGGTCATTTTAACCATATGAGATGATGAAATTCTTGTTCATTCAAAATTATTTGAAATGCCAAAAGCAAGGGATTTTGAATTCTTTCAAGGTCTAAGATATAGTTCCAGAGTTGGGTTTGGTGAGATTTGGTATATTGATGCTTTCACTAAGATCCTCATGTTTTGATTGATTTTAGTACTGGTGCACTGAAGGAACCAATGATGAGGGCAAAATGAAAAACCTTGATTCTGTCATGTAACTGTTACTGATTTGCCTTCTTGAGCAAATCCCTAGTAACAAGTGAATCCTAGTTTAATATGAGGGCAAAACAAAAAATCTTGACTCTATCTTGTAACTATTGTTTGTTAATTATTCCGCATTTTAAATGTTGTACAATTTGCCAAATTTCATATGGCAAAAATTATACTAACTGTATTATCTTCCTATCTGCTATTGTTGTTTAGGGAGCTTCAGATGCATTGAACCTTCCACTGGCCTTTATCAGTGTCATTTTGCTTCCTATTGTTGGAAATGCTGCCGAACACGCTAGTGCAATTATGTTTGCCATGAAGGATAAACTTGTAAATCTGGAGAACATTGATTAATGTTGATTTACTTATGTCACATACAATCAACTTATTGTTTTCTTCTCTCTTTTAGGATATTTCTCTGGGAGTAGCCATTGGATCATCAACTCAAATATCCATGTTTGTGGTAATGTTTTGACAACCTATCTACTACAAGGGCATGTGTTAGCCAATTACCCATATATAGAGTCCCATGGTCCTATGTATATCACAAATTGCCTGTTAAAAGTTGTAGCTGCAGGCTTTGCAGTAAGATTGGGGAAGTAAAAGTTTCCAGTCTAATATGCTATAATTTTTGCACTATGGCCTTAAAACTCTCTAAACGTCTCATGTTCAGAGCCAAAAGTAAAACATTTTTATAGTTTCACACCAATAACAGATTTCTAATTCAAGCACTTCTGGACCTATACACTCCAGTTACCTGCCTGTGGTTTCCAATTAGACATTCATGTTTCCTCCTTTTATACGATATTACTGATGTGGATTACCATCTTGTTCGTGATGGCAATTGCAGATTCCTTTCACTGTGGTTGTTGGTTGGCTTATGGGGACACAGATGGACCTAAATTTTCAGTTATTTGAGACAGCAACACTCTTTATAACAGTGTTGGTTGTGGCATTTATGCTACAGGTTGGTTCTCAAATCAAGCATATTTTTTATTCAGGTTCTGTAGATGCGGCGTCAACTTTTCTTATATATTTTTATGCAATCCTTGCACTGATTAAATATCTTTCACCGCCAAACATTCAGTAGTCAATGTATGCATCTTGCACTGTGCTAAGATTCTGAAATAATTTCTAAGTAGGAAGAGTTTAACAACAATTTTACTTTGTATAATTATTATTCATCTATTTTTATGCAATCCTTGCACCGAGAAAATGTCTTTCACTGCCTTAGTTTCAGTAGTCAATATATGCTTCTTCTCGCACTTTGTGTCGAGACTTGTAGTTGGTAATATTTTCTGACCTTGGTGTGAGTTTCAACACCGATTTTAGGTCCGATAATGGTTGGTTTGCTTTTTCAGGAGGGCACGGCAAACTATTTCAAAGGCTTAATGTTGATACTCTGCTACTTCATTGTCGCTGCTAGCTTCTATTTCCACACTGATCCAACAGAAAGTAAGTGAAAGGAAACTCGACATAGCTTCATAAAACAATTTTTTGTTGTTTATTATGCATGAATTGAAAAAAAATGACTATTATTTTATACTAAAAGAGAATAGTGCAACCTTATATAGGATTCTAACTTAATAGCTAATGACTGAACTAGTAATGTGGGTCTACATTATTGAATTCAACACTCACCCTAGGCACAGAGTAATGAGAAATGCTTGTTGTATAAAGAAAAAGTCTGATTGAGTCAAGAAAAATTAGATGACAAATTTAGATATAAAGACACACCTAGGCATGAATAGAGAAATTGATACGGACAAAGGTCTCATTGATTTTGAAAGGTATTAAACAAGCATGCTTGAAGAAAAAGTGGGCAGATTATTGATCCTACTTAAACTTGAAATACTGATCACAAGTTTGTAAACTTAAAAAAAAAACTTCTTAATGAATTCCAAAAGAGCGATAAATTATAACTTTACAGACTTGTACATAAAAGTAAGTAAAGAGGCAACAAAATACAAGGAGTAAGTGTGAAATAGAATATTGGTATTTACTTCTTGAAGAGAGGGAGCATAGAGAGAGTGAAAGAGAGAGAAGAGAATAATTAATCCTTTTTTAAATTGTTACAGTCCATGTACAGATTCAGTTGAACTGTAGTGGTAAGAATAAAAAGGAAGAAAGAATATAAACTGCTCAAATTTTAACATCGAGACTAAAGAGTAAAATTGAGTGATTTTATTATGAGGTAGGACCTGTAATAAAGAAAAGTAGACATTTGGACATGAAGATAAGAGTATGTTTGGAGAGAAAAGTGTTTTGAGTATTTGTGCTTTTTTTTTTTCTTTGGAGAAGTGTAGGGGGAGGAAGGGGAAGTAGGGACAATATTTGTCTAGTTGGTAATGGGAAGTGAAAGAGGGGGAAAAGTGGGAGGAAGAGAAAGGACTAAATTATCCACTCATCTTCTTTTTCACCTCCTCCCTTTCCTTCTCACTAGGCCACCACCGCACAGCTTTGAGGCTGATCATCTTTTAACGACACTTCAAGTCACTTCTGCCACCCCTTCTACTTCTCCCTTTTTTATGCCACTGGTGTTGGGTGGGCATTCAGGCATCATAATCCAGTATCTGTGACCTCTACATGCCGAAGTGCCTGTTGGGACAATTCTGGTTGATCTTGACATTGACATGGATGACAAGCACAGCAGCGAGGCGAGCTGCCCATAGCATCTGTAAATCAGCGATACAGACCTCCTCGAGATTTAAGGATGCAATTGTGCACCACTTCAAGGGAGACGATGGCACTGGGAAGGGAGATGACCCTGATGCAAGATCAACTCTTTGGCATCGTTTCGGCTCCATCTCTACCTTCCACAAAAATAAGAGCCCAAATTGGATCTGAGTCACCCACAAATTCCTTTGACGGTCCATTGAAGTAAAGAGACATCTGCACTATCAATCTCAACCCTTTTGCCATTAGTTCTCATACAACTCTGAGAAAACAAATCCTAACAGATTTAACCCCCTTTCCGTCGAACCAAGCTTCCCTACTTTGGCTCTTAGTTCTCATATAACTTTGGGAAAATAAATCCAAACAGATTAGCAGATTATAGAGACATTTAACAACAAATGCTTTTGACAATTCAGTCAACAAAATCATGATATCGAGACACCAATTTCTCATTTTGACTTCATTTTCAGGTGACTAATCCGAAGAGAAGCTAATCTAATCACACAATTAATCAACTAATTGCATCACACTGGAGGCCAAGTCATTTGTTGCTAAACCGAGAGAGCATGGTGGAGGTAAATTCTATTGCTCACTAAATCTTTATCAGTTCATGTATGGGTTACCATTTATCGAAATATATATATTCTCCCATAAACTCATTTGAAGAAATCAGTGAGCACATTTTAGAGGTCTCTTCTCTGTCCTCTTTTCT
>JBBMKF010446346.1:0-13002 GCA_037834155.1 Curcuma caesia | reverse complement strand
GAGCACTATTTATCTTTATGGCGGTGTTAATGGCCCAGACAATGAGCTCAATGTGATGGAAGCTGGTTGGCATGTAAATATATATTAAGCTAATTAAATCACGTCATTCATTACTATAATTAATATAATTTTTATATATAATAATTAGTTAATTCGGATTGATTTTATTTTTGCAGGTTGCGCCATTTATATATAATGACAATATTACTCGATTTTTTATTTATTGGACAGTACGTAGCTTAATTAATTGTTTATATTTTAGTGATCTTACTAATTAAATTCCTTTATATATATATATATATATTTGTAAATATATAGATTCTAATTAACTTTTTTATGGTGGTGACAGAGTGATGGGTATGAAAATACTGGTTGTGCAAATTTACGGTGCCCTGGTTTTTGTTAGAATTTCTTCTGAGATTGGACATGGTACTCCTATCGTAGAGTTCTCTACTTATAATGGGGAAGAAAAATATATGAATGTGCTAATCTTTAAGGTAAATCTCTTAACAAATGTGTTTTATTTTTTGTCAAAAATTTTTTTATTGATTTTGTGTATGACATGCATTTACAGGATCCTTCGACTTCAAACTGGTGGGTTTCGTTAGAAGGTGTATCTACAGGTTATTTTCCTAAAGAATTGCTTCCTAAGATGGATGGTCGTATACAAAACTGTTCAAATGGGCGGACATGTGTTTTCTTCCTTCAGCGATCCAAGTCCACCGATGGGTAGTGGCCATCCCAGTCAAGAAGGACGTAATAAGGCTGCCTATTTTGTCCAAGTTCAATTTGTAGATTCAATGAATAGACTGTATAATGTAGTTCCTGAATCTATTGAATTTAGGACTGATATACCTGATTATTATGCCATAGGTGACTATCATAATACCAACACAAATGAGGGTTATGTTTTTGCTTATGGAGGAGTTGGAGGTTTCAAAAAGTGACATCAATTTCATGAATTTTTTGTCACTTCAAATGTAATAAATTCTTAATGGCTCTTAATAAATTTATATAAGTTTTTTACTTGTCTCATTTAATTGAGTGTGTGTGGATTAATCTTTTCATATTTTATCATTGTGTTTAATTATTTTATTGAATACATTTAGTTAAGGTAGATATATATATATATAATTTTAACAATAATTACAAGCTAAGTTATGAAATTCTTTGCTTTGTTTTTTTTAAAAATGCATTTTTAGAAAAGTTCACATCATATTATAAAAATAATTTACTTTAATAAATTCAATTCTTATTAATTTTCCATATGTCAATTTACAAGATTCTCTCTACGGTTATTCATTAACAATTCAAATGGATGGATATGTTTACTCTAGTTTCAGTAAACCTCTTGTTGTCTCATAGACAGTTGTCATCTAAGTAATGAAGGGCAGCTATTTAATTATTTCATTAAATTTCATTCATATACATATTCAATATTAAATATACAACAGAACATATATAATGCTGTTACACAATTCTATGTATGGATTATCACATATAATCACTAACTCTAGATATTTAATACGGCAGAACATATTACGATCCTTACATAGAATTGTGCGCATATATCTAGAGTTATTGATCAATGAAATTTTAAACTTACATGGCTTCCATATGTTGTGTGGTAGATAGGCACTTAATTATGCGTTTGTCTCCGGCCATTGCCATGGCTCCTTTAACAAGATTTGTGTTTACAATATCAGTTAACATTTGTGCTAATATGGGAAAAAAATAAGCTTATTCTTCTTACTTTCTGATTACAATATATAAGTTTGACAGTCAACTTCAGTTTTGACTTAAAATAAATTCTTATTTGTACTTTAGTTTTGACTTGAAATGAATTCTTATTTGTACTTCAGTTTTGATTTAAAATGAATTTTTATTTGTATGTCGTATGAGTTTGGTTCTAATAGAGAGAGCAATTACATAGCAATATGATATAGATTTTTACATACTAATTGCCACACTGGTTCTCGTATTAAATCATCAAACATTTATTTAATATTCAGATATCGAATAAAAGAGCGACACATCAAGTACTCTGCTGTAATTTTGAAGGTAGAATAAATACAATGATAGAAATTTATCAATAATTTAAAAGCCCTAATCATAAAGTTAAATAGTTAATAAAGACGTTTAAATACAATCATCTAGATATAAGTAGAATTACAACTTCTATCCTACATATCCATCCTACACACTGGACATCTCCTTTGTTCGCTAACCCAAGAGTTGATACAATCAATATGGAAAATATGCATACAAGGAAGAACACTAATTTGTTGATCATCTATAATATTTTCCATGCAAATTACACATTCTCTAGGCAATTCAGCTGATTGATCTTGGGTATGCAATCCTATTGAGGAAGATGGATTTGTGATTCTTGCATCTGGAGCTGCATGTCTATTACGCCTTCGAATATATATCCAAATTAATATTGCTATTACTAGAAGCAATACTAAACTAATGACTATAATAATAAGTGTGGGATGAAACTTACGATTAATTTGTTGTGGCTTCGGGCGTTTGCCAGCAAGAGTAGAATCCATGATGATGACTAACCTGAAATCATACAATTATAAATATGAATAAAAAGTGAATATAAACTCTAAATAAAATATCAAATGAAATTTTTTAGATGACATGAATACTAAACAAATACATTAATTATACTAATTTTATATTATGAAATAGATTTAATTATATGTTATGAAATAGATCTTAATTTTAAAAGAATTATATTTTTCATCTTTAATGTAACTATTAGAATATGTCAAATTATTTAAAATAAATATAATTTATATATTTTCAAATGAGCAATTTAATTCACATAATCAAATAAAAAATAATTAATATAAACTCATATTATAATATTAAAATAAATAAAAGTTTAATTATTAAACCAAAAGAGATCCTAATTATTTTGGAAAAAATACAAAAATATTCATTATTTATAAAATTATTATATGGACATCTTTCCAATTAAAATTAAATGGACGTTCTATTTAACTTGAACTATTTAAAATATTTTTATATTATTTAATCATTTGCAGAAGTTAGCATGTAACTTCTACATGGTCGAATGAGTAAGAATATTTTTAGCTGTTCACGTTAAATGAAACATTTAGTTGACTTTAATTAAAAATAAGAAGGTCATCTGACTATTTTATAAATAATGGATGTCATTTTAATTTTTTTTATTCTTTTGTATTTGATTTGTTACTCAACTATCAAAGTTAAGATAAGATGTGTTTATTTCTTAAAAAATTTAAAAAAAGATTTTGTATTCTAATGTAACGGCAAATTGAGTTTTTGACTCAAATAAAATTAATAGTTTAATTTTGTATATTCAACTTAAATATTTCATATTTGCATTCTACTCTATAAAAATTATATATACATCTATCTTTGACTAACATAATGAGTAATTAACATCTATAATGTACTGCATGGCTTAAACTAATGGGTCTTTTTGAGTTGTAATTTTAAAATAAACTAATTTTTAATTATTAAACTATCTTAATTCTAACAATAAAAAAAATTATCCTTTTGCCCTAATTCCCATCCCTTGGCTATCGCGCGAGGTGAGCGGCCGCGGGTGACCTTCGATCTCGCGCGGCCGCGGGTGACCTTCTATCTCGCGCGGCCGCGGGCGTCCGCAGGTGACCTTTCGATCGCGCGACGGGCGTGCGGCTGCGGGAGTCCGCAAGCGACCTTGCGATCGGGCGGCGGTCGCAGTCGATTTCGCTGCTAGATCTACAGTATAGGAGATACGGGATACCTGAAACTGCCGCACTGGGGTGAAATAGACTGGACGACGGGAATCTGAGAAGAGAAGACGGGAAAACTACGACGGGATCTGAAAGGAGGAAAGCTCTGATGGAAATCTGAGAGGAGAGACTGGAAATCTCTAATGCTGTCGACGACGAGAACGACGAGAGAGACGAGAGAGGAGAACGAGCTCGTTAGGGTTTAGGACATTCTTTTCTTGGAGCCTTGCGAGATTAAAAGCCCTCGATTCAAAATTTTCAATTATTGTCAATTTCTTATTGAAATAAGGTTCATCCATCAACTCCAACTACCCCCAAATAGTCCAATTTTTCTTCATTGCTCCAGTTTCTTTCTTTAGATTTCCTATTTTAATCACTCGTATTGAGTTATTGGATGACCGTTTCCTTTTAGGATGTTATTGATAAGGCAGAGGAACATACTACAGTTTCCATTGGAGCCTTGAGTTCCAGAAGTGGTATCTGTTACTGTTATATTCAGGTTGCTATTTGGAAAAAACAAGCCTCAGTAAGTTTTGGATTTATCTTGGCTTAATGCAAATTCCGTTGTGAGCTAAGTAACTTTTAACTCCTTTGACCTTGTTGTATATAGGAGTTGATCGGGGGCTTCAAGTGGATATTCCATCTTGTTCATCTTTAAGGTAAAGTTTTCTAAATTACTTTATTATTATCTTAGTTAGTCCATTATTGATTTAGTGTAGGTATATGTTGGTTGAGAATATAAATTTTTTTTTTGCTTATTTTGATAATGTTTATCGTTTGATGTGCATAATGGGTTGAAACTGTCTTTCTTATAACCTAAGTTTTGTGCGGGCATATAATTTTGGTCATTTATTGATTTAGCATAATATATTTTAGTTGAAAATATTTTGTTGTTTACACGGATGACTTTTAGCTCAAACTCTAAGGCACCGACTAAACTTTTCTTAATTATAATTTTTTACTTATTTTGATCATGTTTATCGTTTGATGTGGCATAACGGGTTGAAACTTCCTTTTTTTAAGCCAAGTATTGTGCATATAAATATCTTGAGTTTGTCCTTTATTGATTTAGCATAGTATACTTTAGTTTAGAATATTTTATTGTTTACACTGATGGGTACATTTTAGCCTATACTATTTTTTAGTAAGTTTGAAAATATTAAAAGTAAAAAATTTAAATCATTTTTTATATTTATTTCGTTACTAATAAAATCTTTATAGCATGATTATTTTTGTGTTAAATACATTAATTAAATATTTTGAATATTAATACATAATATCAAATAAAGAGAAGGGAAAAGCATGGAGAAGATGCCACAATTAGTTACACGCAAGTGTGAGTAAATAGTTCTTAAAATGATTCAAGAGGTATGATACGTGAATCATTTATTTACAGGATAATTTGGATACGTAAAGATTAGATTATTTATTTGGAAATTTATTTAGTTATTTATTGTTTGATTAATGAATGTTCTTTTAAAAAAAAACATTTTTAGAAAATTTCACATCATATTATGAAAACAATTTACTTTAATAAATTTAATTCTTATTGATTTTCTATATGCCAATTTACAAGATTCTGTCCTAGAAGATTGATGAGTTATGTATATTTATCTTTTTTTTCTAAGGAATAAATTTTCATAATACAATTATTCACTAACAATTCAAATGGGTGGGCATATCTACTTTAGTTTCAGTAAATCTTGCCGTCTGATAAACAGTGGTCATATGGAGTGCTCGATCAAGCTACATGTTTCATCTTAGTTGAATATGTGGATCAGTTGAATAAGTTATTTATTTTAAATCATGATTTTATTAAATTTGGGTTTGATCTCAATGATTTGTACAATACAATTGATAATCTTTTTGCTAATGACAATGATCGTTGCATTTTTCCTATAGTGTAGAACAAACTTTTCATATTTTATCCATTAAATATTTGATCATTGACCTTCAAAATTTCAAAGGGCAGCTATTTAATTATTTTCTTAAATTTCATTCAAATACATATTCAACATTAAATATACAGCACAACATATATAATGTTATTACGGATTATCACATGTGATCACTTACTCCAAATATTTAATATTGCAGAACATATGAAGATCCTTACATAGAATTGTGTGCGCATACGTGGAGTTATTGATCAATGAAATTTCAAACTTACATGACTTCCATATGTTGTGTGGTAAATTGCCACTTAACTATGCGCCTGTCTCAAACTATTGCAATGACTCATTTAGAAATATTTGTGACATTTGTGAAGTCAGTGATACTGCTATAGAAATCTTAAAGATGATACTCTCTTCTAAATTATCAAAACTACCACAATAACAAGACACATTCGTGCATATGATTCACATTGAACACTATTCTATCTAAACTTTGAAAAATATTATACTCAAATATATCCTTTAATTTGTAGATATAAATAATCTGATTTCACATTTAGAGACAACACTTGTTCAATTGTTCTTAGGATTAGTTTTGTTTGTTGAAACATACTCAGAAGTCCAGAGGTATTTGGCATTAGAAGATGTAATATCATATGTCGATTTGTCAAAGGTTTACCATGAAGCATAGATTCTTTACTTCTAGTAAAGGAGTGCTTGTTGCCTTTGTGACATCTGCTACTTTTTTCATGGTCCTGACTTCTGTCAATGAGGACTGATTGGTTAATGATCAGGCAAGGATCATGTAATGACTGTTCAATGAAGACTACTAAAATAGATATGCCATATGTCTCGTACTCATTTGTTTTTACTACTACTTGTCTGATTGATTCTTTTAGAGTACCTTTGTACGCTGATTTGTAACTCTAAATAATGCAAAAGGCGATTTCGCTCATCTCAAACATTTCTCGTTATCGGCTCCACAGCGAGATGAAGGGAGATATATAAGGTACTGAGCGGCCTCCTAGATGGGAGAACATTCTCTGCAGTAGTCAAACCCGCAAATCAACCCTTGCCCAATGTTGCAATTCTACTACTAAGTCCCAACTTGCTATGTTTTGGGAGCTTGATTTGTAGACATGCTGAAGTGGCTATCAGTCGAATTTCGATGAAGCCGAGGTAATACCCTCCTCTATGGTGGCTAATTGCAACTTCTTGATTTACCTTCTTATAGATAGTTGTGAGATTGATTGTGTGGGGTCGCTGAGGTGATAGATTTTATCTTTTACTTAAGGGAGCTTGATTTGTAACTCTAAAGTTCAAATAGTTGTATGTTGGGTTGTTGTTGGCAAATTTGACTTCAAGTCCAATTAAGAATGCTAGGTCAGAAGTTCACACCACAAAACAAATATGTTAAATATTCATATTTCCAGCGGTTTGTAGCCTGATCTAGTTGGGTTGGCATCGGCCTTTTTGCTGGCAAATTGGGCTTCCTGCCCAATTAAAACTGATGATCTAATTTTCTATATTTCGGCCCAAATAACTAATATTTTCTCTTTACCAAATTATATTCACGTCTAAATTCATTTGTCGCACTAACATTTCTTATGACTTCGTGATCGGAGTTAGTTGCGCCAGCACCGACTTTTCTTGCTGGTAAATTGAGATTCAAGCTACTTTTGTGCATTCAGCCAATATATCTAATATTTTTTTTCTACAAATTATATTCACGTCTAAATTTAATTAACGTTTTAGCATTTCCAACGCCTATTGCGCTGTCATGTTCAACAGCTAGTCTGGCGCCGAATTATCTTGCTGGTAATTGGACTTCTGGTCCAATTAAGACAATGCTCAAATTTGTGTGTTCGGCCCAAATACCTAATATTTCTTTCTATAAATTATTTTCACGTCTAAATCTTGTTGATGCATCAACATTTCCAGTGGCATTGTGTTGTGCCGGTGCTGGCCTTTCTTGCCAGCAAATTGGGCTGTTGATCCAATTAACTATTCCTTCCCCAATTACTGTCAAATTGGACTTCTGGCCCAATTAAGACTAATGGTCCGATTTTATGCATGCAAGCCAACTATCTAATATTTGTCTATCTACATTTTCCTGTGGCTTATACATGTGGCTTGTAGGCAGAGCTAGTTGCACTAGCAACTCAATTTTAAATAGATTGATAAATCAATTTAACTTATTTAATAAGACAAACCAATTCAACAAATCCAATTTCCTATGGCTATAGATGAAGGTTGTGTTGGCGCTAGGGACGGATCTTCTTACGTGCTATTCTATGAAAAATTTTTATCTATTGTAAAAAAAAATTTTGTAAAAAAATTTTCATTATTAGATTATTACATATTTCTTTTTGTAAAAATTTTTTTTACTTAGTTCACTCCTTTCACACCCATAGCTCAGCCCACCTCTTTTTCTTGGATCCGTCCTTCTGGTTGGCGCCAACAGTTCGCCCTCTCCACCCTCATTTGATCTCAGAAATTCAATTTTTATACTAATATATTATTGCATTTTCCTAGGGTGTGAGGTAGAAATCAATAGAAAAAAATTTGAAAAGCAGAACATAACTCAGCACTTTCAATGCAATCGTGATATGCGCAAGGATTGAGTCGATTAACATAGGCTGAAGGATAAAGAAGATTAAATAAAAGTAACTGAGAAGTCTTAAATAGATTAATTAAAATGGAATGTCTTTGTATTTAATCAATTGAGAGAATAGGAAGGTGACGGAAAAAGAGGCGACCAACTTACCATTCATCTAAAAGTCACTCATAAAACATAAAGTAAACTACTCTGTAAAATTTACTTAAATATGATAAAATTAAACAACTAAATATAACAGCATAAAAAAAGTAAGATTCGTGAACACTATCCTACATAGTGAATATCTCTTGTACTCGCTAAGTTAGGAGTCGCTACAACAAGAACGAGTGTGAATTTGTTGGCTATTTTGAAAGTTTTTGATGTAAATCACACACTCTTTTGGTAGTTCACCCTACCAATTTGGATGTAGAATATCTAAATCACGTTTTGATTAGCTCTATTGAGAAGATGAATTTGCTACTGTTTCATCTAGGATTGTTGTAATTAAGATGCATTACACAATCGAATGTACTCCCAAACTAATGCTACTATCACGGTAAAAAATCTGTCCTTCAATCGACGCTTTGGAGTAAACAGGCCATTAGGATTTTTCGTCATCAGTCTTGGAGAAGATCTCAACGATCTCCTCCTCCAGCGACCTCCCTTTGGTTTCCGGGTAACACGTGGAGTAGAAGGCCCACGCGAAAACCCTGATGCTAGTGAAGAGGAAGAAGGCGCCACCGACGGTGATGGCCTTGTAGAGGGAGATGAAGGACATGGATACGACGGAGTTCATTAGCCTGTTGATGACCATTCCCAAGCTCACCCCCTGTTCCCTCAGCCTTAGCGGGAATATCTCCGAGGCGTACACCCACGTCACCGGACCAAGCCCACTCGAGAAGGACGACACGAACGACAAGACGAATACCACGCACAACACCTCCGCCCACACCACCCTCTACTCCACCCACCCCAACATCGTCAGCACCACCCCCAGCCCCACCAACGACGTCATCATCCCTGTCAAGCTCCCCAGGAGCAGCTTCCGACACGAACTTCAAATCAGTCGCTAGTCTTGGAGAAGACCTCAGCGATCTACTCCTCCAGCGACCTCCCTTTGGTTTCCGGGCAACACGTCGAGTAGAAGGCCCACGTGAAGACCCCGATGCTGGCGAAGAGGAAGAAAACGCCGCCGACGGTGATGGCCTTGTGGAGGGAGATAAAGGACATGGACATGGCGGAGTTCATTAGCCTGCTGATGGCCACTCCCAAGCTCAACTCCTGTTCTCTCAGCCTCACCGAGAATATCTCCGAGACGTACACCCACGTCACCGGACCAAGCCCACTCGAGAACGACAGCACAAACAACAAGATGAACACCGCGCATAGCACCTCCACCCACACCACCCACTCCTCGGCCCGCTCCAACATCGTCAGCACCGCCCCTAGCCCCACCAACGACGTCATCATCCCCGTCAAGCTCCCCAGGATCAGCTTCCGACATGAACTCCAAATCGATCGCTAATTTTAGCGATCGAATTCGAAATCGTTCGCTAATTAGCATTTCGAATTTGGTCGCTAAATTGAATTACGATGATTTTTTTGTGATTTATTTATCGATCAATAATCGAATTTAGCGATTGAAAATTCGATCGTTAATCATGATTTTTTGTATAGTGCACTCTGTCCACCAGCATCACCGCCAACAGGACGAAAGTCATCTTGTACGCCCCCACGGTGATCGTCGCCAGAAACAACTAATCCATGGTCACCAGCCTGGCCTTCTTGAAGATTCTCAGGTTGTACAGCACCATCGCCTCGATTTCGGTGGCGTGCTGAAACATGTGGATGCCGACAGTGGGCATGAGCACCGGTCTTACCGTCGGTGTCGGTCGTAGGATTTCCCCCCACACTCCTTCCCCGTGGCTTTTGCTTTCGACTTCCACCACATCGACAGCGCACGCTCTGTTGATTCCCACCACGACCTTGATTTCCTCCAGTTGCCGCTCGGCCTCCTCCTCATGTTGTTGACGCGGAGAAGGATGTTGCGCACATCCATGATGCGGCCCTGCATCACCAGCCACCGCGGTGACTCGAGCATCATGACAATGCTGGCACGAGGGCAATGGATGAAATGGCAGTGACCTCGAGCATGGCGCGCCATCTGTAGATGAGCGGGAGCTTGCCGAAATCGAAGTTGGCAAGGTAATGTTGAAGATTCCTAAGTTGATGTAGATCTCCTCCGGAGGCGAGCTGAAGAGGCTGTGAGAGGGCGTCGACAAAATCAGCGCCGAGTAGACAGGCGCGATCATGAGCACGTACCCGACGCTGATGTCAGTGATGCAGCGGCTGGACAACAGCATGGCGAAGTTGAGGCCCAGGGTCATGAGGACAGAGCCAACGAAGAAAATGACGGTGACTATGACGATGGTATAGCGGCAGTCGATCATGTCTGAAATTCGCCCTACGGTCAGCGACCCAATGACGGCACATGCATTGAGGATACCGGCGAGAATTTAGGTTTGCTTGTTCGACGCGTTGACGTCTTCTTGGATGAAGAGCATGGTGCCGCTCATGACATCTGTATCTGCGACCCAACCATTAAGAAGCTCGATCTACACTATTGAGGAAGATGAATTTGCTACTGTTTCATCTAGGGTTGTTGTAATTAAGATGCATTACACAATCGAATATACTCCCAAACTAATGCTACTACCACGGTAAAAGGTCCGTCCTTTAATCGACACTTTGGAGTAAACATGCCACTAGGATTTTTTGTCATCAGTCTTCGAGAAAAGCTCAGCGATCTCCTCCACCAGCGACCTCCCTTTGGTTTCGAGCAACACGTGGAGTATAAGGCCCACTCGAAGACCCTGATGCTGGCGAAGAGGAAGAAGGCGCCACCGACGGTGATGGCTGTGTAGAAGGAGATAAAGGACATGGACACGACGGAGTTCATTAGCCTGTTGATGGCCATTCCCAAGCTCACCCCCTGTTCTCTCAGCCTCAGCGGGAATATCTTTGAGGTATACACCCACGTCACTGGACCAAGCCCACTCGAGAACGACAACACAAACGACAAGATGAACACCGCGCACAACACCTCTGCCCACACCACCCTCTCCTCCGCCCGCTCCAACATCGTCAGCACCACCCCCAGCCCCACCAACGACGTCATCATCCCCGTCAAGCTCCCCAGGAGCAGCTTCCAACACAAACTTCAAATCGGACGTTAATTTTAGCGATCGAATTCGAAATCGTTCGCTAATTAGCGAACAATTTCGAATTCGATCACTAATTAGCGATCAATTTCGAATTCGGTCGCTAAATTGAATTACGATGAATTTTTTTGTGATTTATTTTATCGATCAATAATCGAATTTAGCGATCGATTAGCGATTGAAAATTCGATCGCTAATCATGATTTTTTGTATAGTGCACTCTGTCCACCAGCATTACCGCCAATAGGACGAAAGCCATCTTGAGCGCCCCCACGGTGATTGTCGCCAGAAACAACTGATCCATGGTCACCAGCCTGGCCTTCTTGAAGATTCTCGGGTTGTACAGCACCACCGCCTCGATTTCGGTGGCATGCTGAAACACGTGGAAGTCGACAGTGGGCATGAGTACCCGCCTTACCCCCGGTGTCGGTCGCAGGATCTCCCCCCACACTCCTTCCCCGTGGCTTTTGCTTTTGACTTCCACCACATCGGCAGCGCACGTTCTGTTGATTCCCACTACGGCCTTGATTTCCTCCAGTCGTTGCTCGGCCTCCTCCTCGTGTTGCTGACGCGGAGAAGAATGTTGCGCACATCCATGATGCGGCCCTGCATCACCAGCCACTGCGGTGACTCAAGCATCATGACAATGCTGGCAGCGAGGGCAATGGATGGAATGGCGGTGACCCCAAGCATTGCGCGCCATCCGTAGACGAGCGGGAGCTTGCCGAAATCGAAGTTGGCAAGGTAATGTTGTAGATTCCTAAGTTGATGCAGATCTCCTCCGGAGGCGAGCTGAAGAGGCTGTGAGAGGACGTCGACGAAATCAACGCCGAGTAGACAGGCGCGATCATGAGCACGTACCCGACGCTGATGTCAGTGAAGCAGGAGCCGGACAACAGCATGGCGAAGTTGAGGCCCAGGCTCATGAGGACGGAGCCAACGAAGAAAATGACGGTGACTATGACGATGGTATAGCGGCAGCCGATCATGTCTGAAATTCACCCTACGGTCAGCGACCCAATGACGGCACATGCGTTAAGGATACCGGCGAGAATTTAGGTTTGCTTGTTCGACGCGTTGGCGTCTTTTGGATGAAGAGCATGGTGCCGCTCATGACATCTGTATCTGCGACCCAACCATTAAGAAACTCGATCTACACTATTGAGGAAGATGAATTTGCTACTGTTTCATCTAGGGTTGTTGTAATTAAGATGCATTACACAATCGAATATACTCCCAAACTAATGCTACTACCACGGTAAAAGGTCCGTCCTTTAATCGACACTTTGGAGTAAACATGCCACTAGGATTTTTTGTCATCAGTCTTCGAGAAAAGCTCAGCGATCTCCTCCACCAGCGACCTCCCTTTGGTTTCGAGCAACACGTGGAGTATAAGGCCCACTCGAAGACCCTGATGCTGGCGAAGAGGAAGAAGGCGCCACCGACGGTGATGGCTGTGTAGAAGGAGATAAAGGACATGGACACGACGGAGTTCATTAGCCTGTTGATGG
>JBBMKF010446335.1:0-13003 GCA_037834155.1 Curcuma caesia | reverse complement strand
AGAATATCTTCTTCAATATCTTTGTGTTGTAACTTTATCTCGATAGAGTAGTTCTCTAGATTCTAGGATGAGAGAGTAGTTTGATGAATTATTGACACTCAGTTTATGTTTATTTATATCTTTTTATCGTATGACATGTTTGATTTATGATCCAGCTTTAGTATGCATATATGACTATAACACTCGCGTGCATTTTCATATCCCACAAGATGCGAGGAAGAATCGAGAGGTGAACTTAATTCTCCAACTTCTAAAGTTCGAGACTTGAGGGGTTGTTCACGAAAGTAGTTCAAACTTTTACAAGGGCACCATTGGCTATCATAGAGCTTAATGGGTTTACCTTGATTTGATGTCACAAAGTAGGAGATATCACCTAGAGGACTATAGGGTATTATGATAGGAATCTCTCTGAAAAAGTAGTCATTTTAGTAAGATTATCTTGAAAATGGGTGCCACATTTGGGTAGATACATCAATATTATTCTAAAATTCTATATCAGGTATCTCGGGATAGAACACCTTCATAATTATCAAACACAGAGGTAAAAGAGTGAATACTATTTAGAGTGTCAATGATCATTGTGGTGGAATCAAAGTTCTAGAATCGCTTCCCAATTGATTTTCATTTAGAAACTCTTTTTGTTTTCTTTCTCTTACTATTCTCTCGACTTTGATTGATTTAGATAGTCTACTTCGTGATTCTAACTAGTACTCGATTACGATCCCTTTGAGATCAATCTTTTATCACTTAACGACAACCGTACATTTGCGGATTTTGCACATCAAGTGTTTAGCATTATATTTCAAGAATTATTTCAAATCGATATTAGTTCGATTGTGATTTAATTAATATAGATTTTTTCTTTTTTTCCTATTTCTCTCTTCTTGCCTGCTTTCTCCTTTACTGCCTATGTTAACATTTTTTTCATCAAGTGACCGAGGTTTCTTTTTTATGCTAAGATCTGATAAATCAAGAAATTTTCTTCCTGTAGATTCCAAAATTGATAGGACCTTTCATAAAAGGTGAAACCTACAACAATAATTAGAGGTGGAGCAAACACTGTTGGGTTGCAAGGGTGCAAACATAGTCCCACATCTAAAACACATGGGAAAGATCATAGTTTTAAAAGGATGAAAAGTATCTCCATTGGAGTGAGGCCTTTTGGATAGAGCCCAAGAACAAAACCATGAGGGCTTAGGCCCAAAGTGGACAATATCATGCCATTGTGGAGATACGGACATCCTTTTAGACACAACACTGTAATTTCTTTTGCTGTTTTCTTCTTTAACATATGCTGGCAAAAAATTGTATTGCAAAAAAAAAATCTTAATTACACGGTTGCTCACTTTCTGATGATTGTTATTAGATTTGTGTTTTACAGATTCTTGTTGTACCTAATTACACGGTTGCTCACTGTTTGATGATTGTTATTAGATTTGTGTTTTACAGATTCTTGTTGTACCTAATTACATGGTTGCTCACTTTCTGGTGATTGTTATTAGATTTGTGTTTTACAGATTCTTGTTGTACCTTTTTTTGACACAATCTCATCGTACACTTTCCTTTTTAAAAAGAAATTATAAATTGACATCTGTACATTGTTAACATCACAGTTAAACAATCATGGAGTAAACCCACATTGAAAGGTATTCCACCCCCACCAAGGGATAGCCACAGCTGTACTACTGTGGGCGATAAGCTGTTTCTGTTTGGGGGAACTGATGGAAAGAACCCGCTCAAGGATACACATATTTTGGATACATGTGAGCATACTAATTTATATGATACTTTGGATGCAAGTGCCATGATACATTATTTTCTTCATTTATCTTCATGCATAGCAGGTGGTCATTGGTTCAACCTGTTCAGATTACTGTTTCTGGATCCTTAATTCCAATGAAACACATGTTGCATAAGCATCATTTGCCCTTCATAATTAGTTTTAAACCTTAGTATTGTTTGTGCTACTAATAAGACTGTAGTCCTTCAGTGATATTCATTTTGTCATCTTGGTTATTTCCTTTTTCTGTAGCATCAAACACTTGGATTTTGCCAAACTTATATGGTGAGGGACCAGAGGCACGGGAAGGGCATAGTGCTGTACTTGTTGGCAAAAGGCTTTTCATCTTTGGTGGGTGTGGCAAATCTGAGACTAATGAAGAGAAGTATTATAATGATACTTACATATTGGATATAGGTATGAAGTTTACATGTTTCTTTTAAGGCTACTTTGAAATTATTTTTATCATCTGCTACGGTATGCTCGTTTCTGATTGATTTCACTGTACACTGTAAAGTATAAGCACTTAATTGATTAAATCTCTCATGCATTCATTGCTTTTTAACTCCATATAGAAACAGTGTATAAGAATCACTTTATCTTTTCAAGAGATGCTCATTCATGTTAGATTGGCAGCTGCTGGCCTCTCCATTTTTTAAAGATACTTCTTATGTGAAGCTTATGGTATATTTGTTTTCCATATTATTCCTGTCAACAAAGTCAAATCATCTTCACATGCTTTCAACACTTTCAAGGTCACTAAATGTGCTAATAGTCAATATCTAAATTTTAGTTAATTGTCTTTTTTGTCACTAGAGAAACTAACTTGGGAACCTGCTGTAACTTCTGGCTCTCCGCCTTCTGCCCGTGATTGTCATAGCTGCTCGTCATGGAAGAACCAAATCATAGTCCTTGGTGGCGAAGACTCTTCTGGTTGCTATTTGTCCGATGTTCACATATTAATTGTAGGTATATCTCCTGTAATGATGTTGCAAAGTCCAAGCTATCAAACCCAGAGATAAGTTCACCATTAGTGTTTTTTGGAAGTAGCGATGTACTTGTATTAGTATGATTGCATGACGTAGTATTACCTAATGAACATTATGACATTGTTAACAATTTTTCTATAGTAAATTGCGTTGCTTTAATATGTCTGGCAGATCTATAATCTCAACAATGTTTGAATAGCAATATATGCAGATAGTTTCAAACAAAGTACAAGCTTACATATACATATTTGGCTCTGTTAAAAATCACTTAATGTTACAAACATCCTGTAAAAGGTTAAATTTCATCCTGGAGAAGCTTTTGTTGTTTTGTCTGCTATATTGTCTAAAAGCTTTATATCTATTGTTCCTTTTTTGCATGTGGAAATAATGCCCTGCATTCTCCATGCACCTAATGTTGACACATTTTCACCTTGAGCAGACACACTTGTGTGGCAGCCCATGAAGACTTCTGGAAAGATCTTTCCACCACGCGCTGGGCATACAACTGTGTCACTTGGGAATGATTTATTTGTTTTTGGTGGTTTCAGTGATTCTAAAAACCTTTATGATGACCTTTATGTCCTAAACCTGGGTGAGTGAATTATTGAATATATTCTTATTAACGCACTGTGTTTAGGATAGCAAATTCTTCAAATTTGTATTTTCTGCATTAGTACTAAGAACGCTTATTTCTCTTTATTTGGGTGTGGTTAAACTTTTAGATAAAATGACATCCAGCATTTTGGAAATAGTCTTAGATAACTTGTTAAGATACTGTTCGTTCATTCTTATCTCACCCAATCATCAATATGGATCAATAGCACATCAAACATGTCAGTGTGTTGCACCAACATTAACATGTTTTTCAAAATCTCACGTCATGAAATTCGTTGTGGGCAATGTATTATGTGAAAAAAGTCAGTTGCATTCTAATTTGTATTGTCAAAATAGTTGAGGCCCAAGCATTTCAGTTTACAAGCTTATGGTTAGGGGCCATTTTATTTTTCTTCGAGCTTCTACTTTATATTATCTCCCTTTGCTTGAGATTATTTGAGAGGTTTGTCATATACTCTTTTTGAAGCTTATCTGATTTTGAAAGTTATGATTTCGATAGAAGGGAAGTTTTTCATTTGCAAATGTTCTAGGTTTTCATAACAAATTCCACTTTATTCTCGGCGTAGTGCCCTTGCCAACTAAGTCCTTAGCAGTTCAAACAATAATCCATTTCTGTCATTTGTCTTTCTAAAAGGTGTAGCCATGCTAATATTACTAGGTCTAGGCATAAGTAAACACAGTGGCTTTAAGATTATAACAAGCTGTATGAACACTTGAATCATATTATTTTTGTAAATTCAAGTCTAAGCGTTTATTAGAAGAAAATAATTTTTTGGGTTGGACTAAACTTTCTTTTGGTGGATTCTAGAGAGACAGACCTGGAGCAAAGTTGTACCAGATAACCAAGGTCCCTGTGGCCGATTTTCTGTTGCTGGTGAATGCCTGGATTATAGTAAAGGCATTATTGCCTTCCTGGGTGGATGTAATGAATTTCTGGACGCACTTGATGATATGTATTATTTGCATACAGGTTTGATCAATATATATTTATATACATAATTTTGGCTGTTTTCCCTCCCATCTCAAACAAGATTCCATATAGGATTTCTGCATTGGTGATTTCTTGGGCATCTTTTTATAATGCATTAGAAGCATTTCATTTTGATGTGCCTTATAGATGGAACTGTATTCAAAACTAGTAATATACTATTTCAATGCAGTTTTTCCCCTTGCCATTTAATATTTGATTTCTTGTAATATCAGATATGTCAGTAGATGGGTTATATGATCAAAGACTGAAGAGGCCTTCCATAAGGAGAGAGTTGAGGAAAAGGTGTCAGCAAGAAGGTCTTCTCAGTCCGCGAATACGAAAAGAAGATAAATTACTTAAACACCATGTAGAATATGATTTGTTGAACCATCCGCAACAAACCACTTGGGCTGGTAGGACTTTGTATGTGATTTTCACACTGCTTTTAATTCTAACAGAATTTTCACACGAAGCAATTTGTTTTATGTTTTTCAATTAGCTGGTTGGAGAAAACATAATTCTTCACTGTGAGATATTGGTTTAGGAACCTTGGTGGATGTTTAACATCATTTAACTTTGCTCCTCCATGGAGCCTTACATTTATCTCTGTATCAATGCAGCTAGCAATTAGCAATGGTAATTACTCAATCATCTTCTCCTCATACTTTAGGTACCTTAGAAAAAGGTAATGAATATAAGTTAACTGAATCCAGACGTTAGCTTTCTATTTGCATAATGAATATGGAGCTGAAAAGTTGTATATCGAGCTACCATGTGATTGTATAACTTAATATTCATAAGTAAAGTACTTTTTTGCAACTATCTGTTATTTACTTAGTATGCTGTGAGGTTGCACTGTTTTCCTTCCAGCTAACAGTCTTGAAAAGTCGTTCTTTAAAAGCTTGGAATCATGTACATGGATTAGTAATGTATGTTTCCTATTATCAGCTCAACTAGTATCACTTTAAAAAAACATGCTGCTAACTCAATAAGAGTTCCTTATGAGGCTTCACTATATCCTGGACCCAAAGCAAAATATTGAAGTCTGTCAAAAGTTTGATGCTTTTGTTTGTTAAAAGTGCTTAACTTTTATTGAATTCCCACTCATGCATTTGCTGCTACCCAGGCAAAAAAGGATCTGATCAGATATCTGCTGGAGAGGTCAAATTTGAAGCTAGAGTTATAAATGTAAACAAATTTGGATATGCAATTGAAACAACCATTGATGGAAAATTGCTCCACGGCATGCTGTTCTCCAGCACATCAAATATTAGCATAGATAATCATACTCATTACAAGAAGTATGAAATTGCTTTTCGGTCCAATATTTAGAGCTCCAAACTAATCTGATTCTCTTTATTGGTGAATTTGTTATGCTGCTGACAGAATGGTTGTTGACAACATGAGCAATCAGGCAAACTTGAACCAACCTACTGATGTGACCAATATACCCGCTGAGAGAGAGAAAATATCAGATCAGGAGCAATCTGATAATCCTCATGCCAAAGGACCAAAACTTTGCAGCCCATCTGTTGAAATTTTTGGATCAAATTTGACCAATTTAACTCCTTGTGGCAAGGTATATCAGTCAGTCTAGAAATAGTGTCACATGTATCCAATTTTCCTAATAAGATATTTACTGATACTAGTATAGAACTCATAGTCTACAAAGCCTTGTTTATGAAAACAAACTGTCAATTTTACAAAAATGTCATTTTTATAAGCCGATAATCTGCATGTATCCATTTTATGACCTAGTGTTTGCCTTGAAGAGTATCAGCTTCTTTCATAGGAGTCACCTCTATGCATGAATGAAAATTTACTCTTCAATTGATGTCTAGTTTATGAATTATGAGACTTATTACTGATGCAGCAGTGCTTTAATTTGTCTCTCAATGACTGAATTACTTGGATATTGCTACTTTTTCCAACTACACTTTGGTTTGAGTGGAAGTTCTATGTGAATTTTGGTAATCTTCATTTGACGTATGCATATCCATAATCATATTTATCCATCTTTGTTGCAAATTTATGTACAAAACTTAAGGAATGGATCCAGTATGTTGTGGATACTGACTATACCAATGACACACAAGTGCTTAATGTCACTTACATGACACCACAATTATTACATGATCTCAATCATGGATGCTTAAGACTACAGTTCACACATGATCTAGAGTACTCAGCATGAGCCCAACATCACATCACTTGGTTATATACTTGAAATATATGTTAATCAAACTAACACATGTACAGTGGACAATCTTCATTTGCAAAGGCAAGAGTTTAGCTTGTCTTAACCTATTTGCAAATTTATCGTTTTTTTTATGTCAATACTGTAATGATATGAAAATTTTATTTTATTTTAATACTTTTTATTTACACTCCATCTCAAAACAATAGTACTCAATGTTACATTGGTAGTGCCTATTTCCTTCTATTTTATGCATATCTTAGATTTTGATGAGATACATGTCTAGGTGTTTTTTAGATTATGGTGTATACCCAATAGAACTGCTCCTTGATTTGGATTTTGGAATTTATGATTGGTTTTTCAAGTGAGTTTTGGTTCTTGAACCTGATTGGTAATATGGTCGCTCTCTCTATTTCTCATTAATCCATTAGATTGTCGGATCAAAGCTTTAATTTCTACAAAAACAGTTGTTCTATGTTTTAAGATGAAATTAAACTTTATTATCCATAGGCCCCGGGTAATGTAGATCAGGATTCCAGAGCACCTGGAGACAAGAATAATGAGGTCTCAGATAGCCAAAAGATTCCGGTTGATCTATCTGAGAATAAGTCTTTGCCAGCCGAAGCACATGCATCATTACTGAACGACGGTAAGACATTTTTCTGGGTTTCTGTCTGTTCTTTATAGCGTTCTTAATTTATCACTGCAAAACGTACTCATTTACATATCAGAATGTCAGCCATAATGACAATGACAATGACATTATTTTTCAAGTCCATATGCATCATCTGAAATTGCTAAGTTTTTGTTTTGCCATACTGTCAGGAAGCAAACAAGGGAGCTGAAGTCGCAAGGGTATTGGCAACCAATGTAGACACAGGATCTGAATGCAGGGTCTTTAATAACTTCGGTAGGTGTGTAAAATGTGCAGCATTCTTGCAAGAAAATCTTCAGGCTTCCGATGAAAAGCATCACATACATGATCAAGACTACTTCCAAAACGGAGGCTTGATTCCCAAGTCCAAGTTTGAAGGGATGCCTTTATCAGCATTGCTGCAACAGAATGGTCGATCCTAGAGTAATCCTTAACCTCATCACTTGTAATCAAGGGACCGTTAGGATGCATCATTATGTTGCTTTTTCTTTCTACTTGGCAAAGTTCTATCTGGCATTTGAGCGAGTATTGCCTTGAGATGCCTTATTACAAGCACATGGTAAGGATGCTGGGCAACGAAGCATGTAACATAGTCCTTGTTTGTATGATAGGCGAGGCGACTACTTGTACTGTCGAACATCCAGGGTTTGTAGCAATTGATCTGCTCCTCTTGTTCAGGTTCTGAAATAATGAACTTAGTGTATCTAGTTTTCTAATTTTGTTTGTCCATTATGTTGTTGGGTATAGTAACATGAATTGAGAGGTGATAGTTTGCTGGAAATCATTGTGTACAATAGATCATTTCTTGAAACTTTGTGTTGCTGGAGGCTACAAAGGGGCGAGCTATGTAGTATGAAAAAGTCCAATATGAAATCAACATGACATACTGACACTGCATGCAGTGGGTCCCACATCCATACAATGGGATCCCCAGACATGCAGTTGAGTGTGTTATGTTGGTTTCATATTGGACTTTTGCATGCTATATATCATTTCTCGGGCTCGAATACTAAATAGTGGGAGGCAATTGAGCTCTAATCAAATCCCTAATGGCTGTATTAGAATTTGATGGGCATGAAAATAATTTTTTTTATTATTCTGTTATTTTTACGTTGATATCAAAATACTAATTAAGCGCACGCGAGCAGTCTTAAGTCTTAACGGGAGCAGAATGAAGCATCTTTCATCCTCGCCGTCTATTTTAGCCATCGAAGGCCATCAATGGCCCAAGAAGAGCCCACGGCCAAGATGCCACCTGTAAACCATTGAAATAATTATCCGCCGGATGCCATCTGACCCGGTAGGGTTTTGGGGCAGGCTCGAGATCGAGAGAGGAGAGAAGAGGAGCAGTCGCCAGATCCTCCTGAGAAGGGTATCTGATTTCCCTAAACCTTGAATCCAATCTCTTCTTGAGACTCGTTTGTTTCTTATCTTGATTGATTGTTACCGCTCCTCGATCTGCAGTGTAGTCTTTTTATTTTATTTTATTTTTCTTTTCTATTGTTTACGAGGCTAATTGTTTGCAGTTTTTAGGTTTATTTACTCTTGTTGTTTCACTCTAAAGTGTAAAGAATGTGATGCTTGTCCTTTATCTTTAGGCGTTTACATACTAATATTTGGGTTTTGAGTTTGCCATGGGTTTTGATCCGAAGAGTTTGCAATGTTTGACCATCTAATCTGGTTCTCATATGTGTCGTTGAATCTCAAACTTTTAGAAACATGAAAGATAAACACGAATGCACTTCTGATTATGTGTTAAGAATTACTTGTGCTTTTGCAATAATAATGATGTTATCTCAGGCGTTTGCTAAATATCATCATAATTATCAGGGCATGTTAGTCTCAACTTTTGGAGATAAGCTACGTGGTCTTATCCTCTTATCAATCTCTATGCAATGCTATAGTTTGACCACATATAATGAGATGTATTGGTACAGGAAAGAAACTACAATAACTGTCTGTGCTGTGTATTGTTCATTATTTGAATATGCAGATTTAACTTCTAAAACAGTGGATTTTCTTAGTTTATGCTTAATAATCTTAACATCTAGAACAAACAACATAAATTTGATCTAGCACAAGGACTAAAGTATATATCTAACAAAAGATCCACTTAGAAAAATGGACACATGCCCAATTTAATATGCTATTGAGAGTTAAGATCTGAAATGTATCTGATGGATTATATAGATTAAATGAAATAAATAATTCGTCTGATAACACTTTTTCTGGCAGAATTTTACTACGTTGTAATTCATTGGCAAAGTACCAAACTTGTTAATAAAATATGCTTGGTGTTTACAATTATCAATTTTTAGGCTCATAGGAATGTTTGGATTAGGAGGTAATTGTTCAGTAATCAAGTTTATGACTGTGTAAGCTGAGTTGGCATGAGCTTGAGTCAATTTATTACTCAAGTTCATTACTTGGATGTTGGCCTTGTGCCATTGAGACAGACTTAGTTGGCTTGAAACAGCTATTTGAAAATATTTAAAAAATCAAAATAAAACCTAATTTTGTTATCCTAAGCTTTCTTATTTATTTCTCCAATTTCTTATTTTAGGTAACCATCATCAGCAATTAGATCATTCCCTTTCCCCTTTTCATTATCTCCAAATCCCAGGCTTTAGCTACCCATAGCAGCCTTGCTGCTGCTCCCTGATAACCTCAGTTGTTGCTATGAACTCCCCCTTATAGTTATCATCTCCCAATCCCATTTGCTTTCCTCCTTTTCCCTCATCTAGCATAAAATCATGTCAACAACTTTGATACCAATCATCATGATCCAGCATTAGCAAATCAACCCATTAACTTTGTTCTTTGTAAAGCTTGAATGTTTGACTCCTATTTGAAACCTTTATGCCTAAAAATGTGTATAAATAAAGAATCCATGGCAGATTTATACACAATTTCTGAAGTGAACTACATTTGTCAATTATGATTATTTATTAACAGTTCTTTCTTTTGATTATTTGTTTCTAATTTTACAGTTGAAGAAGTTGTGTCTGCTTTCTTGTTTATATGATTCTCAGGTCTCCAGAATGGCTTTAGCGAATAAAATCGGAAATCTTTTAAAGAA
The DNA here is from genome assembly GCA_037834155.1 of Curcuma caesia. Lineage (NCBI taxonomy): Eukaryota > Viridiplantae > Streptophyta > Magnoliopsida > Zingiberales > Zingiberaceae > Curcuma > Curcuma caesia. The sequence continues at coordinate 2,718 of JBBMKF010446335.1, read as the reverse complement.
ATCTGTGACTTCCAGTCCATCATTGTTTCAAGCAATACGATGCATGTCATCTTCCAAACTTTTTGTTGGAGGTATGTCATGATACTTTTCGATATATTTTTTGCCACGCCACTGGGGAGTTGTACAACTTTCGATGCTTTTGGCACTTTACAGGACTTTCATATGGCACTGATGATGTGAGTTTACGAGAAGCATTTACAAGTTGTGGTGAAGTAATCGAAGGTAAGTTGTGATGTTATTTCTGATTTATAGTAAAATTTGAACTAAATGTTTATGAAATTGCGTATATGTTTTTGCAGCTAGAGTCATAATGGATAGGGAAACGGGAAGATCTAGAGGTTTTGGATTTGTGACCTTTACATCCAGTGAAGAGGCCACTGCTGCCATCAGTAGCATGGATGGGAAGGTGCATATGCTATGTTGTTTTTGTTTGTTTACTTAAGGTTATTGTTCAAATGAAGCAGAACCTAGATGTTGTCACATAAGAAGTTTTAAATTTAAAATAAGAAAATGCCATAGCTGAGGGAAGTTATAGAATTTGCACGGCAATCTTTTGTTTATGATGATGAGCTATGAATATGCAGAAAATCACACTGCTGGCCAACCAAAGAATGATGTGTCATTGCATTCAATTTTTAGAATCAATCTGGCATACTAACATCAGATGCCTGTTGATATCTAATTGCACATTTACACATGCTACTATTATTTGGTAGGTTTGATATGACAGCTCATTTTTTGCATATTGGATACTGTTTGAACTAATCCTTTATCACCCATTTTAAGCTTTATAACTGTCACCCAAAGCAATGTTTACATCAGTGCAACTCTGGTGGTTTTATACTTGGTTAATTTATCAGAACTGAGAACTTATAAGTTAAACATCCTTCTGGTTTGGGAAAGAAGGACGGTCCGTACTGCGATTACATAGTGTTTCAAATGAAGTTTCCCCTGCAAATTGCAAACAACAAGTGGATAGTGGCATTATAATTGTAGCTACTGATAGTAGGCTGTCCTTCTAGCTGTGTTTCATAAATGTGTGATTGAAGATGATTAGATTGAGAGGAAACTCTATCTGTAATTGAACAAATACATGCATGATAACAATCATTTTAAAAGAAAATCATCCATTAGAATATGCTTTGTTATCTTTAGAATTATATGCATAATGTTATATGATATGTTCTAATATCAATGATGATTATTACCATCTCAGGATCTTCATGGAAGGATAATTAGGGTAAACTATGCAAATGAACGAACTGGTGGATTTCGTGGTGGTTACGGCGGCGGTGGGTATGGTGGTGGTGGAGGTGGCTATGGTGGAGGTGGGTATGGTGGTGGTGGCGGCGGCTATGGTGGTGGAGGCGGAGGCTATGGAGGTGGCGGTGCAAATACTTACAGCGGAGGTAACTACAATACTAGGACAGGTGCTGCTGGTGCTGATGGATACGGTAGTGGTAGCTATGGCGGTGCCGGTTATGGTGGTCGCAGCTACGAAGATAGTGGTAGGGGATATGATCGAACCAATACTGGTGCTAACTATGGCGTTGCTGGGGGTGGCGGTGGCACCGACAATTACCAAATTGATGGCAGTTATGATCGAGGCAGTGGTGGTTACGGAGAGAGCAATAGATCATACGGTGGTAGCGGTGGTGGTAGGTACAATGTCGCGGCCAGTGGCGTCGACAATGCTACCATGGGATTCAACAGCAACAAGTTCAGCAGTGACCTGACCACTGATACTGGTGGTTATAGAGACGACAACAATGAGTACGACTTATTGGAGAGCAAATTCAAAGAAGATGGTGATGATGCTGACGAAGATGACAATGAAGAGGATGAGAACGAAGTGTTGGAGGGCAAATTCAAAGGTTATATTAATGATGATGATGACAATGACAATGACAAATCGGACGACTATGCCAAACGAGGGTAGTGTATGAACATGTGATCTAAGCCATTACCAGCAGTGCCCATCATGTCAGACAGTAAATCTGTGAACCTTTGTATTTGGAAGGATTGTTTGTATGCAGATCTACGTTGCTATTTTGATGTTTCTGTTAAAACAAAATTGGAGATTGCATCGAGCTTTCGCCACGCTGCAGTTTCACAACTTTTGTACATTGAGATCTAGCGTATTTTGTGTGCGAAATTTTTTTATTTTATTATGCAAAAAGATGAAATTTATCATCTTACTAATTTTACATGGTCAATCTTACAACCATTTATGAGGAAGTAAATTAAGAAATTATAATTGATTACAACGTATGAGAGTATTATCTGGTTTCGTCAGGATTTGAATTCTTATTTTTTTCTATAATTTTGTTGCGTCGTAATCAATTCAGTTATGTTTTGGGAGTAAAATGATAAATCTCAATTAGTCTCATTGACTATTTCTGAAGGTGATTGGTCCGGTTCTACGAAAATTTTTCACCGACCATTAGGGTAAATCTGAAAGTGCACGCAGTCCTGGATCTACGAAAGTTTTTCATCTGTCATCCGGGTAAATCAGAAAGTGCATGTAGTGGCCAGTTTAGACGTTCAGTATCCTTTGATTGCGCTTCCTATTTAGAAGAAAATTTCAATGCACACAGTGGTCAGCCCAATAAAAACATGAATATCCTACCGCGGCACCATGTCTAGTAGACGAATTTTTCTTATTCTATGCTGCAAGGTTGGAACCGCCAACCTAGCGGGGGGGGGGGGGGGGGGGGG
>JBBMKF010446316.1:0-13007 GCA_037834155.1 Curcuma caesia | reverse complement strand
CTAAAGAATCAGCCGCAAAATGGCTCCGTCTGCTAGAGAAAGCTGGTAGATTTTTCATCGAAGCATGGTCTTGAACTATGAGACATTTGGATCATTATTGATTTGATCAAACATCTATTTGATCCGATCAAGGTGCACGCCACTGAGTTGAGCCCGTTCGACCGGTCGGTAATTGAAATAATACAGTTTCCTTCTGATAGAGACAGTCATTCAGTGATATGGGAATCAACTTCTAGCAACATTTTTATGCAAGAAACACTTCAGGTACTTACTACAATTTCACACGTTCATTCCCGTTGTTATGAATCAAGAATAGCACATAGTCGGCGAGAATTTATAAACAAACATTGGATATAGATACTGTTAAAAACAAATCTACCATGCTACTCTAGGTTTATTTGGTGTTGCTCTGCCATCAGCTGTAGGTCATCCATCATGACTTCTGTGTACATTCTGTAGGAGTAAACATGGTTCTGATGAACTTCAAGTGTGCATTCTTGATGTTCGATCTTGCTGAGGCAGATCATATTCTCTCAGACTAGTCAGTATGCTTAGAAATTTTTCGATATTATCGTAAAGCTTGACTATATTATCTGAAAGAATGATTGAAAAATGAGCAAACTTTTGGACCAACTAGGCAAACAATGGCACATCTACTTGTTTGCAACAACTAAACCAGTCTGTAAGTCATTATTCAATCAGATGGTTCAGTTAGAATAAGTTGCACGCAACATTTAGGAAACTTTTCATTTTGTAACAGCATTGTTTTGGAAGCCGGGCATAATAGCAATTATTTTGGAAGTTTGTTTTCACAACAAAAATTCAGCCAAAACATCAGATATTGTCAAACGAAGAGAAATCATCTCTAGATTTAACAAAATAAAATTATTCAAAAAGAAAAGATAATATCTTAACAATAATTAAATAAAAATTTAAATAGTCTTAAAATTCTAATGCAAAAAATGAAAATAACTCTAATATAATTGCAAAGATTATTCAGAGTCTCTGAAAAAGTTTTAAATGGTATTTTTGCATAAGATTGGGCTATTACGAGTTATACCTAGTAATCATTTGTAGATTTTTGAACGAGTCTTAATTTGATGTATTATAGGTTTTGTGATTCAATCTTGAATCCAAAGTTATGGTCTCCTAAAACTCAGATCCTCTTGCGTCACAAAGTCTTTTAGGTTTGGATCATCACAGTCATGCTACGGTCGTATTGGTTGTTGGATGTCTGTGGTTGATTGGACACGATCGTGTCAAGGAACATAGTCAGCCCTTGTTCAATTCTGAATTTCTCTTCGGCATGTGGTGGTTAGCTCGTGTTTGATGTTGAAAATCTCTACTCCATTGTTGCATCAACAAGCAATGGGTGTAGTCACAACTATGATTTCATAACTTACGAGACCTCTATATGGGAAAACACAGATCCTAAGGCCTATAAATAAGGCTTCAGAAGGTTGAGAATGAGATCTTCTTCCTCATTTTAGAAAGAAAAACAACAACAATAACAAATGACTGCCATCGTTTTGTTGGTGTCCTTCGACATGGCCGTGCATTCGACCAACTATTCGTTTGAGTTCAACCTCAACAGTGGGTTAGGTTAGGTTATGATATTCAAATATGATTTATTTATTAGCACATCAGTTTGTAATCTCACTCTTCACGTCAGATTCAGAAACCTTAAATTTCAGTACTAAATCACCATCTTAAAACACAACATAATTTCATTTAACATAAAACAGATTCAATACATTTAAAATGAATTCATTTACAGAGTAAATTAATTTTAATTTTTTAAATAATTTTTCATGCTATATAATTTATTTTTTTTAAGTGTTTAGTTATTTGTCAACCTAATAAAATTATTTTCGTAAAAAATATGGTTTTGCATCGACGCAACTCGCGACATGAATTCATTTACAAAGTAAATTAATTTTTTTTTAAAAAAAAGCTTTAGTAATTTCTATGCTATATTAGTTTTTGAGTGTTTAATGATTTGTAAAATCTTGAAAGAGAATTTTATAACAACGGTCAAGTTATTGTTATATGATTTTGAAATCATGAATTTAAGTTGTAGAAATAATCTTTTGTGAAATATATGAAGGTTTGTACATTAGATTACCTTTCAATGGTTTATAAAATTTTATAATTTTATTTAAAAAAATATAATTGTACATCGACAGATTCATACTTCAGTAAAAAATGAAATCTACTATTCTAATAATTTTATATGATAGATCTCACGATCATATATGAAAAAATAAATTAAAAAATTATAATTAATCACTACATAAAAGAATATTATCTCGCTTCGCGAGCAGATCCACATGATAAACACGAAAACGAAAAAGTGTTTAATAAAACATTTTCTTTAGACCACTTAGTGGATTCGTCAGTGGAAGCCACATGCCACACCAGCATTTCCATTTTTGTGTGCATAGCTAAATTCATGGGCAGAAAAAAGTCTCTGTTTTTGTCACTTTTGGGAAGGAAATTTAGAAATTTTCTTTGTTTCTTTCTTTTTCCTCAGTATCGTATCTTCCCTGTTTCCTTTCTAAGTAAACAGTCAGTAAGTGACCAAATCCATCAAAAGGGTATCCAAATGGAAGAGATCTCGCAAAAATTTTCGTTTATCATAAAGATATCATCTCTTGCACATGAAAATACTATATATAGATAGATAGATATCTCAACATCCATAGAACTACAACATTAATATAATGGCACTCGTTACAAGTACAAAACAAGAAATGGAGCTGCAATGGTGTCTAAAGCACCGAAAATCCACAGTCCCAGCATCGCGCAATGTCATCAGCAATCTTTTGCGCATCGACAGAAGCCCCCATCAAGCCCTGCATCGAGAATCCGGCACCGTAAAGCCCTCTCTCTGACTTCCAACCTTTGCTCAGCTCTCTTCCTCCCTGTGAATGCAACCGCAGAATCATGAACTCGGCGAAAAAGAAACTGCAAACAAAGTTCGTGGAGTTCTTATTGATTCATTCACTTGTGTGTGCTCTTGATCACCTTTAACCAAGTGTGCAGGTTGCTTCGGTAGCCCGTGGCAAGTATGATGGCATCGAAGGACTCCAGTCTTCCATCTGCGAACTCTGCTCCGTGTGCCGTCAGTCGTTTCACAGTAGGGAAAATCTGCAATTCACATCAAATGCTACTAATGAACACAGCTATAGGCCGGCAACTTGACTCATTTAAATGTCTTCAATTGAAGTGAACATAAACCTGGATATCACCAGATTTGATCCTAGCTAGAGTGCCAACGTCCAGGACCGGCGTCTTGCCAGAGAGGAACTTAAGCTCAAGAGGTCCCTGCTTGGGTTGCTTGAGGCCGTGCAGCTCAGTGTCGCCCAGCATTAACCTGGAGATACACAAAAGAACACGATCTACCACCCGAACCGGTAGGAACTTCAGGAGCCAAGAGGAAAGACCAAAGGTGGACCAGCCTAGTATTTCCCTGGGCAAGACATGCACCTGCAATTGATGGTCACAGTCGAATCAAAATCTAAGATTCAGTCTCTTTACATCATTTATTCAACATACTGTCTTTAGTACTCGATCTATTCGAATGGGAACATTACTATATATAATTTACTGATGGCACTGCTGTAAGCACTGTCTAGTAGTGAAAATTTCCAAAAGAGAGAAAGCGAAAAGTACCGGGTGATTGAACAACAATTGGTACGCTTGTAGCACACTTAAGAAACAGAGAGCTTCATAAATTGGTATTTGCATGCTCGGAAAGGTATGGGAATTCTAGCCTAAAAAATTTTTATGAGCCCACAACGAAATGTAATCTGAAACTGAAACAGAATTTCCATGAATTATATTTGTAACCTAATAGTTCCTCTTTAGATATGAAGAATTGATATTCATGAATAGATTTGTTATATGCTGAAAAGGTAGATGAATGAAATGACAACAAAAATACCCCTTCTCTTACGACCATTGACGGCCGCGCATTATGGTTGCAAAGGTCCAAGCAAACCTCCATACCAGAGTTTCCGCATCCAATAACAAGCACCCGCTGTCCCCGAAAGATTTCGCCACACTTATATGAACTTGTATGGATCACGGGGCCTTTAAATTCGTCCATGCCACCAAGCCCTGGCACCGACTCTTCAGCATTGACTCCAGTTGCTCCAACGAGCCACCGGCTCACATATGTGGTCGGGCTTCCATCACTTCCCACAGTGTGCACTCTCCACAGCTCACTTCTCTGGTCAAACTCTGCACTCACAACTGTGGAGTTGAACACAGGCTTGATGTTGAACCATCTTGCATAAGCCTCAAGATAGCTCACAAACTGTGCTCTACTGGGGTATGTAGGAAAGCTTTTAGGGAATGGCATGAGAGGGAGCTGGCAGAAGTGCTTCGGGATGTGGAGGTGGAGGCGGTCATAGGTCTTCAGCTGCCAAAGCGAGGCAATGCAGTGAGATCGCTCTAGGATCACACTCGGGATGCCCTTCTCCTTGAGACACGCAGCGACAGCAAGCCCTGATGGTCCAGCACCGACGATGACAGGCCCTGGAACAGGGATCCATTGGTTAGCCTCATTGACCGATAAATTGACATTGATAGCCTGGTCAAGGCGTTCTTCAATGCCAAACTGGTTGACAAGGTGAACTAATGGGTCATGGAGTTCGCTTCCATATGATTCATTCCATTTCCTCATAGGAGCTCAATGGAATGGATGATCACTGCAGAAGACTAATATAATGAGAAGGTTGAAAATGAGGCAGAGAAGATGGTTTCTTAATTTCTTTGCCTTTGTTTTCGTCCAGCAAGAACTCAAAGTGGACACTAAGAGGCTGAAAGAAAAAATATATTAGAAGTGCAAAGGATTCAACTCCTTAGATGGAGGTTGCAGACACAGGAAAACACACAGAAGCTCAACCGAGATGGGCTATATATATATACTATGGGAAACATTGAGTGCTGACTCTCCATTGGATGAGTCAGACAAACCTATGAATATTGTTATGTTGGGGCAACACTCCACAATGTAGAAAAAGTGTGTAGTTCCAAGTTCCAAACCTACTTCCCGTTAAATACTTGCAGGAACTTATGAATGGAAGGTTATCCCTCCCCAAAAAGAAGCTAAATATAAGAAATAGGATTTAGTATGGGCAGGGTTAACATAGAATCAGAATGCATCTTCCTGAAAACGGATGTTCCTAAAAAAGAATGGGATCTAGAGGGAGACCTGAAAAATGGAAACGACACAGCTAAAGGCAAAAACATACCAAAATGTTAATTAGCAATAAGAAATATCTAATAGTCGGTGAGTAGTAATTTCTCCAAAATATTAAGAGAATAAGACTGACATTTCTCCTTAAGATGAAAAGGTTGAAACAACACTGAAAACACATATAACAGTGACAAATAAAAACTCTAGTTTTTGGCCTAGATTTGTATTAAATGACAATCTAGTCTTAATAAATAACTAGTAGTGAAAGAGAAAAAAAATGCAACACCACATACTCTCATTAACCATAACTTCACTGCTCAAATGCTGAATGCTAAACAGCATTATTTCTGCAATCAATGATGATGAAGTTAAAAAAAAAAAGACTTCCTAGTTGCATGCACAAATGTTGAATTTACAAAAGTTAGAAAAAGCAGAACCAAGGGCACAAGTTTTACTCTGATGCACACAGGCTTATGAGAATCGCATGGATGACAGTAGGATAAGTTTATAATTGCATGAAATGTTTACTAATGGGTCTCAAAGATCGTAGTACAGTGTGTGTGGACATCCTCCAAGAATCATTCTTGATAGAAATAATACTATTTGAATTCCTCAGCAAGATGGAACAAACCGTCAAAGGTTTCTTTAAACTCAAAATACTCACACCACTAGGCTTTGCCATTTGTTTAAGCATTGCATCCACCAATAAAACTTTGCATTATTAAGGTTCATGCCAAAATTATTGTTTAATTGACCTACATGATATCACTTGGTCAGGAATTATAAATCACAAAAAATATTAATAAGAAACTCAATTGGGATTTGCAAGATGAATAAATGATTAATATAAACTACTCGTTCCATCTTTCATTCACCTTCACTGTCTCAAAATTCACTCTCTAATCTAATGGCTATGATGCTGTAAAGATCAGTAGACATTTTAGTGTATTCATAAACAAATGAATTAGCATAAAAGTCAATTAGAGTTTTTGTTTTACAGTGCATCACTGCCAACTTTTGACATTAAAAATAACCTATTTAATATTTTCAATTTTAAAAAAGCGGCAGAACCGCGTGATATGCTAAATGTCAAGCTTCAACCAGCGCAGGACCATTCAAATAAAAAATGAACTTAACCATTGATTTTAAATGAGTCACTATCTTTAAGCACAGACCACTCATCTTAATTTCAGGTAAAGAGTCTAGTAAAAGAATATGGAAATAGGTTGTGACTTTAGTAACTTTCCTAAACAAAGTAATTTTTTATTCACTGTGACATAGGATAACTCATTTAACATATAATTTATATGCCATCTTAGAGTATGTTTGGTATTACTTTTGCATTTTGAAAGTGCATTCGAAGTAAATAGATAGAATAACTGTGTGCAACCAATTTAATGTTCGTTATCACACATACTGTTCAGATGAAAATGTATTTAGAAATCACTTTTATCTGTATATATATATAGATATTAGTATGTATTGTAAAAGAAACACAAAATAAATTTCATATCTTTAAATTTTTTATGTTTTTAATAGTATGTACTGACCATAATATTAGTATTCAAATATTACTTCAATGTTTTCTAAAATGATATATTAATTTTATTTCCAATTGGGAAAGTATCTATTTCATTACAATTTCCTCAGATTGGAAAAATAGCTTTGAGAAGTTGGTTGAACAGGAAATTGCTTTGAGGATATCTTTACTAAACACGGAATTTTAGGCCAACCTACTTTAGGGTCTAAAACACTTTGATTAAGCATTCTCAAACACACCATTCATACAAAATTTTAAGTGAATTCAATAGGCATATTATTTGTAATTGTATCTATTTGTAATGCACAATTTATTTATTTCTAAGTGTTAGAAGATTTATTCTTTTTGCCACATTTTTTTTTGTTTTGTTTCAAAAGTTCTCTAATGCGTCCATATGTGACTACATACATGTACATATTGAAGTACTGCATTACATATCTAATATTCTCCAAAAATGCTGTAAAGCTCTATCCCGACCTTATATTCTGATTCAACTAAATATTCAAACTAGATGGGCCAGTAAGTGAAGTATATATGTAGGTGATTTCATTGATGAGTCTAAATTAATTTTATTTGAATCAAATAGTCAAATTAAGATAATTTCATCGAACAAGCCTCTGTAGAAGTTTAAAGAGAAAGTAATGAAGAGTAAGAAGTGTGATAATGTACAATTTTAAAGTTAATATAACAATGACATTTTGTTAGATGAATTATATCCTAGATAGAACCAATACTTGTGAATATTTTGTATAAACAATATATAATTTGGAGTGGTAAATGTTGAATATGTATACATTTTGTTATGTTTGAAGAAACATAGTTTCTCTTATGTGGATCTCTTGCATGATCAATTTGATATCCTATCCTTCTATAAATATTGCATAGGTTGAATATTTTGATAAATTATTATTGTGGATGCAAAACCTTCTTTTGCATTAATTGCTTAGATTGATTACTCTCATATATCATATGGATTCTGTAAACTTCAATTTATTTATACATATTGCTATGTATTTATATCAACAGGATAACATCTAAATATTAAAAAATAGGTACTGCATATGTATTCATTCATAACTCATATTTCCTAACGTATTTGTTGGGTTGTATATGGTGCTTACGGTTTTTAAAATCTTGTGGCAAATAGATAAGCCATTATTGTGCAACAATAACTTGTCACGTTAAAGAAATTCTAGTAGCTTGTGAGATGCCTGTCATTCCAACAGTCAGATCAGTTCTTTTTTCTTTGCATCAAAAACCTTTATTAGGCGACTTTTAATCTCATCAGTTTCTTAATGATCGAGATACAAGATTAAGCTAGATAATTACATTTGAGATAGTTTCTTTGGTTTCATGTTTCTTCTAAAGACTTGCTCTTCACAAACTAACCCTTACTGATGTCAAACCTTCTTATCCATAATACCTTGTATTGACAAGTTAGACATTCACCCTTCATCTCTAGATCCTCAGTGATCATAAGCCTTGTTATGTCCTTCTGAAAATGTTGTAGATTCACATTTTTTTATAACGAGTAAAAAAAGAAACAAAAATACGTCACATGGTTTACCAAATCAAAAAAACTAAAATGATCTGAGAAAAAGAGTTTGTCTAACTACATTTTGAAGATTTCAAGCCTTCAATATTGCAAACTGGAAGTCAAACTTATTTTTAAAATAAGTGGGCTCAGGTTCCAACAAAGATAAGAGGCTAGAGGTGCACTTAGTATGGTGTGCTACTTTTAGCATGATAAACAAAAAATCCTTCTTTATTATGGCAAAGGAGTCATGAGCATTCTCAATAATCTCAAAATGATTGGCTTTAGAAAAGGTCTATGTTTTTGAAGTAGAAATGAGCCAAATGACAAACTAAGTGAATGATGAGGGAAAGTCATGCTCAATTGAATTAGAAAACCACTCTAGAAAAGAAAGAAAATACAGTAGATATTGCTGACCTCTGAATATTCTCAGTCATTGTGTAATAGTGCTTCCTTTTATCGCAATGCTTTTTTTCAGTGGAGATAGCAACTAACACCAATAGAAATATCACGGTGGAGAACAATTGCTTTGACAATGTTCATAGCACAGGATGAAATACTCTGTTTAAAGTAGAAATTTTAATAATAAGCAATAAAGAAGAATTTATGATAGACCGACCAAATAATGATTCTATTAGCTTTTATATAATAATACTCATATAACTAAGCTCTTCAAAACATCCAATTGATGTTTGTATGTGTGCGCATGCATGCCTATACGAGTGAAAAAATTATACGACCAAACAAAAAGGTTCCTTTGTGGGAGCAGAAAATTAGATTGGTTATAAAGGAAAGGCTTAAAACTAGAGGGAGATAACCTTTCTGAAGACATAAATCAGGCTTAAAATAATTATTTTCAACAAGAAAACTATCATAGATAGTGGTACTGCTCATTCATGAAAAAGCACAAAAAGGGGTAAACTCAATTCTCATGCAAAAAGATCTTTTTTGGCTTGGGAAAATTTATGATATAGACACTTGTACCATAGGATTGCATACAACATAAGCAACTGATGCTTTTGTCATTAGCTGTGTACGAAAATCTGGTAAGCCATGTACTAGTAACAAAAAGTCACAAATTTATAGAAATATATATTAAGATACTAAGGTTTTTTACAATCATAGGATATTGATTTGTAGCCACCATCCAGTTACATGATAAACCAAAACACTATGTCTATATGGGAATAATTTATAATCTCTAAAGTTTGTATGCAGGTACTTTTTACTCTGAAACTTTTGCAAGGGTTGAGAAAGTGATTGAGAATAATGCTGGATTTCCAGGACTCGAGCCTTAGGGTATGTAGGCACTGAAAGGGATAAAGAGAACAATGGTCAATAAATCAAATTGATGAGCCAAGAAAGTCAACTCCCACAGTCAAACTATGTCCTTCCACGCCTCAAAAGGTTTTCCACTGAGGTGAGTGAATGCTAAATGAGCTCCCTCTTGTTATTAAAAGGAAGTGTCTAACTGTGCAATTCTGTGAAGTCCTACTATTCCAGCTTTTATTAACTACCTCTAATAAGAAACATTTGATTAGGTTTTCCTCTTTCTCTAACTCAGCTAACTTGCACACAAGGCTAAATTGAGAATAGTTCCATTTCACCAAGATCCTTCAAGATTTCTTTTACCAAACCAAAATTAGTAGTTGGACTTGGAAGCATACAGGCCAAACCCTAAAAAGAATCACTTTTAGTGCTCTTCAACATAGGCGCTCATCACAATCTTTAGTTGATCCATGTTTGATTATTTTTAGAGTATTACATCTTCAATTTGGCAACCCTCCAATATTAAATCGAAAAGCAAATGCAACCACTGCCGTTTTCTCACCACTTGCTATTCAATAAGAAATATTCTCCGTCGCACCACTCGGTTACCTGTGCTAGGTAGATTCACTAGACAGTGGGGTGGAGGTGGAAATCTTGACCAACACAAAGAGTAAGCTGTCTTGCAAGCATAGTTTAGTAAAAATCAACGTAAAGTCTAAAATTGCAAGCTTTTGAATGGATTCGAAATCTTACCTTACTGAATAGGGATCGACCGTGGGCCGACACACAAGACCATCCAAGATCTCCACTTTTCGTTTCCATTCTCCTCTAGATTACGTATCTGGCCAAGGGAATTGAAGCGCGAGGAAGCAAACACGGATGGCCTCCAAATGTCGGACTCCTGGAGCACCGAACTTCTGCCAACGCCGCCGCAACTACGACATTGGGGGACAAAAGCTTCCCAGGACCAAAACCTTGCATCTTGAGACCTAACCGGCGGAAGAGAGAGAGATAGAGGGGGGAGCGAAGTGGGATGTCGCCGGCGGATTTCACTCTTTTCCGGCGACCGAAGCCAAATAAGGAATGAAACAATTCAGCCCAAATTATCCAGGCTTGTGAATTTTATTTTTATTTTTATTTTAAAAAAGGTTTTAAAATAATTAAATTCCAATTTCAAAAGAAAAAATTAAAATTTATACAAGTTTGGGATAAAAATTTTAAATTCGTTCTTTTTTTTTAATATATATATATATATATATATGAAGAGTACTCCAACATATTTTTCAATTCAAAATATTTTAATTTCTACAAAATTGCTATATAGTATTTAAACTTGATTAATCATTTTAAAATTATTTTATATATAATTTTAAAATGATTTTGCTCGAATCAAACTAATTTTGATTAAGTTTTAATAAATTGGTACATAAAGCTGCAACAACAATGCTAAGTTGTCGTAACTATTAAAATAATTTTGATCATAAATTAAGTTTAAATAAATTTAATTAAATTAATATAAAATATTATATGTATAATATTTGTTTATTAAATTAAAATTAATAATTTAATTTAACAGGTATAACACAGTCCCTACACGTAGCTATTATAATAAAGAAATACAAATATTTTAAAAGAAAAAAATATAATAAAATATTTATTTTATTTTATTTTTTGACAATTTACTAAATCATATAGTTAGGTTTTCATAATATCAAATTACATACTCAATTTCCATATTTATCAAAATATATAATTATTTTCTATTATGCTCCTCTTTTACTAGTAGTCGACGCTAATCATGACTCATCAGTTGATTATTAAACTTTTATACTCCTATTATACGGTCTGCTCATGATAAAACAATTCAATACCATGTTAATTTCAGAAATCCAAAATTCTACGTTTAAATTATGAAATTCATATATGAGAACATGATTACACTCTATATCCCTAGCCAAGTAGAGTATGCATGAAAGAGTTAGATGTTTCTTCTATTTTTTTTTTCCCTGGGGCAGCTGGGCCATCTTGGACTTGAACCAGAGACCTCACTCGTGAGGTAAATTATCGTACCTACAATCCAACCAATTGAGAGAGAATCAATAGATTCTTTTTTGAGAACGATTCATCCTTCCCGAATGCAGCATATAACTCTCCGTTGTACTGCGCTCTTCAAGTATGTTTGTTCCCCCTTCTCCCTCACAATGACAAGTCTTTGTGAAATAACTCCGATGGGAAGAAAAAAAAAGGCGTTAAGAGACCCTCCCAGCCCAACCCTAGATACTCTAAGACAATGGCGGAGCCAGCCCGGGTAATTTACCCGGGCTGATCTCCAGATTGTAGACTGTTCCGACGAGACCACCCGGGTTGGCTCCTTAGTTTTCTTTTAAAAAAAATTCTACTGTAAATTTAAGATTTTTCATGGAAGCTACCCGGGCTATAGCCCGGGTAGCGTTGTACGTGGCTCCGCCCGTGCTCTAAGATCCTTTTTCAAACATACTCCCATTTTGAGTCAAGAGATAGATGACACATCCGCACTGATTAGGGTGACACTCGAAAGATATAAAAAATATAATAAACTTGATTTAAAATATTTTCGAGATGCCTAAGATTATTAATAAATTTTTAACCAAAATGAGTGTAATCTAGGTTGTGAAATCTAAATCTATACCTCTAATAATATAATAGGGATATTTTGAAGTGATTTTAATATTTCTAATGTTATAATAAGTTTTGACTAAAACTGGTTGATGTTATTATAGTATTCAAAAATTTAAAATTTTGACATGATGATCAAGAGTCCTAAAAATTTTGACTAAAATTTTAAAATCTAGATCTTTTAATTAGCTTAAGTCAAATTATCTCAAAATCATGAAAATTTTAAAAAATCAACTCTCAATTTACACTATAAAATCTAAATCTGAGAGCATGAATATACTCAGGATGATCTCATGAATTTCATATCATAATCCTAGTTTGAAAGTAATTCTGACATTTTTAAGAATATTAAATATTTTAATTAAATTTCACTAATAAACCAATAATTCTAAAATTTTAAAATATTATTAACATGATCTGAACTAGAAGAATTTAGGATTTAGGATCCTAATAATCCTTCACGGGTGTTGATAAATAAACATGATAAACTTAGACACTTTAATGAGCTGATGTCAAATAATTTTAAGGTCTTGAAAATTTTAAAAACTCAATCTCTCCATCTAAGTTATGAAATTTATATCTTAGTGTTGGGATGTATACCAGAATCCTAGCTATATAAATAAACATTCTGAAATAAGAATCATATTTGGTCAATATTTGCATTTAGTTTTTATGCAAGTGTCCATTTAAATCTATATTGTAAATAAACATGGTGTGTGGAGTCATACACAGAAGACCATGTTATCAGTTCCTTATAGATTATAAACAGTGTTCACAACCAAGATGGATTGGACAAACCATTG
>JBBMKF010446305.1:0-13008 GCA_037834155.1 Curcuma caesia | reverse complement strand
GTTGAGGGCACGGTCGTGCCTGATGGGCGCGGCCAGGGGCAGTAGCTGTTCTGTTGGTGAAGCACAACACTGGTGCGCACGGCCGTGCCTGATGAGCACGGCCAGGGGTAGCTTTTCTGTTGGTGAAGCACAACCCTAGTGCTGCTGCATGGTGGTGAGGCACGGTCGTGCCCTAGTGGGCACAACCCCTTGGAGGTTGAGACACGACTGTGCCTAGTGGGGCACAATCCTGTCTTGCCTTGTCTTCGATTAATTCTCCATTTCACCTTTTTCGCTCCATTTTTGTCCTGCAAAAGTATAAAAACAAGAGCAGACCTCCGAACTAGAAAATGGAGAAAATACGCCTAATGCATAAATAAAGGATGTGACAAACGTAAAAAATTAATCATGAAATGCAGAAAAGATGTGCAATGTAAACATCAAAAATATATATATCCTACGCACATCAGTTATGAACCACAATATCAATTATTTTGAGTTAAATGACCCTGGCTTATTATCTGTCTTCAATTACTTTTTTTGATAATTTACAGCCAACGTCTCAATGCCTGCAATGCATTATAGCTGAGATTCGAATAGTAAATACTTACCGCTGCACTATATGCTTTTACCTTACTCTCTTGCTATAAATCTCCTCCACGTGCATTAGCAGCCAGCTTGCCATCTTGGTTGCCATGGTCCTCTCCCCATCTGATAACCTTACCAAGACCACAAAGACTCTATCAAGACATCATCATAATCATATCTTGAGTTCCTTCAATCCTATCTTCTCTATCTATGAGGAGTCATGAGAAAAAACAACATAAAATAGATTTATTTTTATAAAAAACTTATTTAAAAAGTATTTTTAGCTACAATAGTTATTTTTCATAAAACAAGTACACCTTTGATCTCAATCAACAAAGTTTTCTTTATAATTTAACTCTAACAATTTTATTAAGTAGTGTGGTGAAATTTTCTATCACTTCTCCACGAGTTCTAATGGGAGTGAGTCATCTAGAATCAATTCAAAGAACTTAAATGAATTTACTAGAGAATTTAACACGCAAGAGTATTAATTTCAAGTTAAGACTTAGCCATCTTAGGCTTAGGTGCCAATGGACATAGGTGTTAAAGACAAGCAAGTGAGAATGAAGAAGTCTAAAATGTAAATATTATGGGGAGAGACAAACTCCAAGAAAATATTGGCATCTTGTTTCTTGGTTTGGTGCTAGTACAAAAAGGCACTAGTGCCATGTGGATCGTGGACCCATTTTATTGTTATCAAGTAACAAAGTTCTCCACAAACTTCACTATCTACTCACCCTATACACATGTGCCCTTTATTTGCATATCACATGGCATGGACATTGATATGCATGGCATGGCCATTGTGTACAAATTGAATAAACACTTTATTTGTCTGCGATGTGATGATAAGAGGTGGGATGATTTTTTTAAATTTTTAAAATTCCTCAAATATAATTAGTTATCGAGCCATTTTGTACTATGATATTATAATTTCAAAAGTACATAATTAAGTTATGTTTATGATATAATCATGTTAACTAACATCAACCAGCATTATGTCAGGCTAACATCATATTAATGAAAGTTACTCTATCAATAATTTAGCATATCATTTACGGTAACACATTACTTATACCACAAGCAGTATCAAGTTTGACTAATCAGAAGCCAATCAATCAAATTTGTTACGGTGTTTTACCGAAAAGACAGCATCATAATTATAATTTTCTCAAAGAGCACGTTTAATTTCAAAAATATTATTCCTACCTTTCAAAATTAAAATAAAAAATAATTTCCTTTATTTAAATCAAACCAAATTGAACTGTATCTAAAAACGGCATTTTATTAAACCATCCATTTTTCGTATTCAAGTTTTAAAATTCCAAACACACATAGTACTTTTCCATTATACCCCTCCCTTCTTTCCCTATTAAAGTTTTACTTTACTCATTTAAACATTTACTATTCTCAATTTATTTTACACTATCAAATTGAGATCTAATGATGTGAATACATTAAAGAGAATTTTAAAAGTATATTTATGTTGATATAAAGTAATTTAAAATTTTTTAGTCTATCAATCAATTTCAAAAATGTCTATCAATCAATTTTATTTTTGAAATTGATTGATAAACTAAGAAAAAATCAAAATCAATTTACTTATGTAAATCTCCTTAATGTATAGATACCATTAGATCTGAATTCAACAATATATATTTGAGAGTAGTGATTTTTTAAATAGGTAAAAGCTTGATAAAATTTATCACAAGTTTATTATAAGATCTAGATCGATACATACTAACTAACATCATCAATGTATTTTTAGGATTCTTCTGATTTAAAAAATATCAAAATTTTAAATTTTTAAATAATATAGATCAATCAATTTCAAATAAATCAATTTTATTCGAAATTGATTGATCAACCTAAAAGACTCGGAATCACTTCACATCAAAACTAATATATTTTTGAAAGCCGACTAAATGTATCCATGCCTCAAATCTAAATTTGACAATATAAAATAAGTTCAATGAATTTTTAAATCCGTATGGTAAAACTTTGAACGTGAAGGGACAGATATAATGGGAAATCCCTATCTGTTTTTAAAACTTTAAAACTTAAATACGTGAAATGGCTAATACTGAAATGTATTCGGCTAATACTGAAATGTATTCACGCAGTTCAATAAAATATTTTTTTTAAAAACTTAATTATTTCACATGGAATTTTATATGAAAGTCATCTTTAAAAGCTTATTTAAAAAAAATATACGTTATTAAATTGACGATCCTCTCCTAAATTTATTCATATTTTTTAATTTTTAATTTTAATAAAAAATTTAAAAGAAGATTAATAAAAAATTTAAAAATATTAATAAAAATATTTTTTATTTCTACCTTTTTAATAGCTAATTATAAAAGAAAAAAAATTAAATTAAAAAACAAAATAAAAATTTTAAATAATTAAAAAGAAAAAATACTTTGATGTTGTTTTGGTTAAAGTATTACCACTCTGGTATTAATTTCATCAAAATATCATCATCTTGTACTGATTTCTTAAAAACATCATCATCTTTGTGTTGATTTCTTCAAAGCATCACCATTTTGTACTGAACTATGTTAAATTTTTGAACGCAACTAGTAAGGCCTTGAACTTGAGACTTTAGGGTACGATGAGATTGGAGAGTACTACAGAAATCTACATGACTTGAATTTGATCCCATTAAAGCTAGCTAAAACTATTAATGAATTTTGTCTGAAATTTTTAGATGAATCTAGAGAATTTAAAGTTCTAAAACTTAGACATTTAGTTGAAGAAAAGAGTGTAAAGTGTTGGTGCAATCGACTTCTGGTTAAGGTTGACTAAGCTTGAGTTGACTCAAATTTAGATTTTAATGTTTGATCAACATGTTAGGTGGTAAAGTGAGACACCAAGTAAAGTGAGACATCAAGTAGGCCATAGTTTAAATACTTGGTGATCAGAAGTCCAACATGGAGTTGGCATGAGACAAAAAATCTAAGTAGGTCATGGTTGACCAACACTTGGTGATCAGAAGTTTAATAGGGAGTTGACAAGTGGGAAGTCCAAGTGGGTCATGGATGATCGAATACTTGACAATTGAAAGTCCAACACGGAGTTGACATAAGAAGAAAGTTCAAGTGGGTCACGGTTGACCGGACACTTAGTGTTCGAAAGTCCAATAGGGAGTTGACATGAGATGTGAAGTCTCGGCAAGTCAAGGTTGACCGGATGCCAGACAACGATGAAGTCCCGATAGGTCAAGCTTGACCGAGTGCCAGGCAACGAGGAAGTCCTAGCAAATTAAGGTTGATCGAATGCTAGACAACGAAAAAGTCCTGACATGTTAGGTTGATTAGATGTTAGACAACGAGGAAGTCCTGATAGAGCAAACTTTCAAATGTCATAACTTTTGACTTGGATATCAGAATGAGACGATCTAAGGTGCAAATGAAGCTCGTTCAGGGATATATATTTTTACTCAATATTGGTCAACTTATTATGTGTATTAGTCAACTAATTTCAATCAGAACTAAACATAAGAGAATTGATTCGACTGATCAGGGTCATCGATCGGCTGATATTGTTTTAGAAGTAAACAGAAAAGAATCGATTCAATTGATTAAGGTCATCAATTGACTGGTGTTGTTTCAGAAGTGAACATAAGATAATCAATTTGATTGGCTACTTGATCAGCCTAATCAGTTGACTGATTCATAAATCGATTTGATTGATATTTGAAAAATTGATAAAATCAGATAGGATTTTAGAAAGTTTAGTGGATGTTCAGCAGCAAAAATAGTATCTGAGACATATGAGTCGACTGATAGGTAAGATCAGTTGACTGACAGACAAAAATTAACCTTGACCTAAAGGCTTTAAAAGGAGTTTGAGGAGATTTTTGATATCGATTCTTGGAGGTTTGAGGACAAAGTACTAGTGTATTTCCATATTAACAAGAGGCAATTTGAAGCAATAAGAAAGCACTCAAAGCAAGATTCATGTAAAATAGTATACTTTAATTGTATTTGTTTTCTTATTGTGTTTGTTGTAAGAATAGTTGGTAAGAGGCTTCTTCGCCTCTAGAAGATATTTGAAAAGAAAAAAAATTTAGTGGAGGAGGATCGCTAGGAGTAGGCCTTGATTAGTCACCTCAAGAAGGTGGATACCAAGTAAAATCCCAGAATTATACATATGACATCAAGTTTGAGTCAAGGTTTCCACTACACATTAAAACAACGAGTCCTCATTCAAGACGAGAAGAGATTGGAGCTATTCACCCCCTTTTAGATTGCACGGGTCTTAACATAAAGAAGCTAGATATGATGTGCAACTTTGATTCTGAGTCTTCTACATCAAGTTATAGGTTCGTGCCAATTGGCATGTTAATTGAATTTTTAAAAATAGACTGTGCTCAACTAGGAAGGCATTGAATTTGAGACGCACAGTGAGACTTAGGCGTACTACAGAATTCTACAGGAGTTGGATCCCATCAGAATTAGTTAAGATCATCAATGAGTTTTAGTCGAAATTCATTATTGGACCTAGTGAATTTGGAATTCTGAAATCTGGGCATGGATGTTGGTGTAATCGATCTCAGGTCAAGGTTGACCAAGCTCTATTTGACTCAAGTTGATTTTGATGTTTGATTAATATATTGGTTAGATGTCAAGTAGATCCAGGTTAACCGGATACTTGGCGGTGGAAAGTACAAGTGGGTCATAGAGGATCCAACACTTGACATGAGACGGAAAGTCCAAGTGGATCATAGAGGACCAGATACTTGAGGGAAAGTCCAAGTGGGTCATAAAGGGTCAGACACTTAGCATGAGATGGAAAATCCAAGTGGGTCAAGGTTGATCGGACACTTGTGTTGGGATCATCCCGGTGTATTGAGCGTGTTTACACATTTTGTAAACGTGTGCAGCGGAAATAAACTAATAATTACACCTAATTATTACAACATATGCAAGCAAATACAGGATATAACAGGTACATGATATAGCTGAAAATTTAAAATTTTTACAGAATAATGAATTATTCTACCCATACCTGATAAATAACATTGAGCGGGGTTGGCATCAATTGAGCGGCCCTTGTCAAAGTTTCGCCTCTACTGGTGATCCACGCCAAGCTTTCGTCTAGACAACTTCCAAAGTTACAAGTCGCATCACCGTCTTTTGTACTAGCCGACGATCGACAACAGTCGATATGAGAGAAAAACTTAATTCTGAAAAACACGCAACAATACTTATCGTGATCATTTTTTGGAGTTTTCTATCTATTACTGGCAATCATATTCCTAGTGTAATTTTTGATGGTCAACCTTTGACCGCTGATTTAGGGCAAATGGTCAGAACCTTTTCGATGTGATGGAACATTCTCCAAAAATTTCACAAGCTTCCGCGAAAATGATGGATGGTTGTCGGACGACTAGAGATGATTGACAACGATTGGATAGCTCTTCACAAGACTTATCAACGTCGTTTCTTCTCCGACAATTGTTGTCCTTGATGAATGTTTCACTAAGCAACGACAGCCCTTCACAAGAGCTTTGATGGTTGGACAACAATTCCTCCTCCCCTATTTTTCACGATTCTCTCTCGCCATGTTCGAAGAGCTACAACACCCACACCATTGGAGTGGCAGCACTCAGATTTCTCTAGTTGCTCCTCGCTCTCACGAACGGAGAAGAACAGGGCGGTAGGTGGCAATGGTAGTTGCTGTACTCAGGGGAAAGGGGACGCGCGATAGCATGATCAGGAAGCTAAGGCACTAGTGTGTCAATGACACGTTGATTAAATTTTTAAAAATAGACTGTGCTAAGCTAGGAGGGCATTGAATTTGAGACTTTAGAGCACGATGATACTTAAGCGTACTAAAGAAATTTACAGGAGTTGGATCCCATCAGAACTATTTAAAATCATGAATGAGTTTTGGTCGAAATCCATTATTAGACCTAGAGGATTTGGAATTCTAAAACCTAGACATGGATGTTGGTGCAATTGACCTCAGGTCAAGATTGACCAAGCTCTATTTGACTCAAGTTGGTTTTAATGTTTGATTAATATGTTGGTTAGATGTCAAGTAGGTCCAGGTCGACCGAATATTTGATGGTGGAAAGTCTAAGTGGATCATGGAGGATCAGATACGTGGCATGAGACGGGAAGTCTAAGTGGGTCATAGAGGACCAAATACTTGATGGAAAATCCAAGTGGATTATGAAGGACTAGATACTTAACATGAGATGGAAAGTTCAAGCAGGTCAAGGTTGATCGGACACTTAGAGATCGGAAGTTCAACAGGAAAGTTAGCAAGAGGAAAGTCTAAGTGGGCCAAGGTTGACCATACACTTGGTGATTTGAAGTCCTGACAGATCAAAATTGATCGGATGTTAAACAACAATGAAGTCTTGGTAGATTGAGGTCAACCGAGTACTAGACAACGAGGAAGTTCCGGTAGGTCAAGATTGATCGGATGTCAAGTAATGAGGAAGTCCCGGCAAGTCAAGGTTGATCGAATGTCAAACAATGATGAAGTCCCGATAGGTTAAGGTTGATCAGATGCAGACAATGAGGACGTCTTAATAGGTCAAGGTTGACCGAATGCCAGTCAACGATGAAGTTCTGATAGGTCAAGATTGATTAGATGCTAGGCAAGAAAATATTTTGATAGGTCAAGGATGATCGGATATCATACAAAGAAAGTCCAAAAATGATAGAATAAACTTCTAAATGCCATAACTTTTGACTCAGATTTCAGAACAAGATGATCTTTAGTGCAAAATGGAGCTTATTTAGAGATGTATCTTATTACTTAAATTGATTCAACTGATTATGTGTATCAATTGACTGATTTAGATCAAAACCAAATAGAAGTAAATTGATTCAACTGATCAAGGTAATCAGTTGACTAGTGTTGTTTCAGAAGTGTATAAAAATATATTGATTTGACTGGTATTTACAAAATTGACAAAATCTGGTAGAATTTTAGAAGGTTTGGAAGTTGTTATTTGATTGTTGATCAAATTAGTCGACTAATAGGCGAAACTCAACCCTAATAACAACCATATAAGTAGGGTTTTGCTAGAAAAAGGAGGAGCTAGTTCTAGGGGGTTTGAGGATGAAGTATTGCTACATTTATAGGCCAACAAGAGACTATTCTAAGTAATAAAAAGCATCCAAAGTAAGATCTCATTTGTAAGGGTTTTTTTACTTTTATTTATATTTGTATTTTTGTTTCTTGTTGTATTGTTGTGTTCTTTTAAGAACAAAATTGTGAGAGACTTCTTTGCCTCCGAAAGGTATCCGAAAAGGAGGAGTTCATAGTGGAGGTAGATAGCTCAGAGTTAACCCTTAGATTAGTAGCTTCAAGAAGCCGGATACCAAGTGAAATTCGAGAGTTGTGCATGTGGACTAGTCACGTTTGAATCAAGATTTTGGTTGCGGATTCAAACAATGAGCATAAGATTAAGACTAGAAGCAATCAGAGCTATTCATCCTCCTCTAGCTTGCACAAGTGCTAACAAGTGGTATCAGAGTTAAATCACTCCTCATTGGACTAATCACTGGAAGGAGTACAAAGCTAGGGAAAAAATAAGGTATGAGTTTGAGCTCTTCGATAGCAACAAGTCATTCGATTGACCGTTGAAAGAAGTCAACACTAAAGAGAGTTTGAATTTTGGAATGGATCCCGAGATGGATTTGGATATGACATTTGAGTACCTCCACCATTTGGCTTGAGAGGTTTTGATCATTGAAAATTAAGAATGGAGTATTTCTTGAAGATAGATATAGAGCAATGGTTTGTTCTAATAGAAGAATTTAAAGCCCTAATGGATAGCGAAGGAAAACTCTTCAAGAAAAAAATGGACCGAGGAATAACTTCAAAAATCAGAGATAAATGACAAGGTAATCAAAATGTTAGTTAATTTAATTCCTAATGATATATTGTATAAGATAGGTCAATATCGAGATGCAAAAGAGCTATGGAGTAAGTTAGCCAACTTCATGAAGTTCCAACCTTAATGCAAAGTGAAAATGAATCCAAAGAGGGAGATTCATTGGAATAAGAAATTGAGGATTCGGAAGTTGAGAGTTGCTTAACATCCGAGAAGAATGATATGGAAGAAAATCCAACATCAAAGATAGAGGGGGAGGGTAGAGCATTGCCATCAGAACAAGATGAATCATTTACATCTGAAGATAATAAGGAAGATCATGCCACCTTAACAAGTCAAGAGAACTCTAATTATGAAGGTATATCAATTATAATTCATAATGATAAAAAATAGAGTATAGGAACAAAGGGCACTATAAGAGTACGTGCCCACAATTAATCAAGAAGAATGTTCAAATGACACCTAAGACAAAGGAGAAGTCATAGGAAATTGAACCTTGGTCTGAAAAGGCAAAGAGCACATTGTGTGCTTCACATGCAATCAAAGAGGACATTATCGAAATCAATATCCAAGGGGGAGATATCAAAACAAGAACAAAGGAGGGAACTCAAACTTAAGGGGAGCTCCAAAGGTAAAGTCTAAGGTATTTTTCATAATGCAATTGACTTATATTATGATGAGCATGTTAGAAATAGATTTTATCAACTTGATGCCAATTATCATGAAAATAGGAAGCATGAGAATTCTATGGACAACTTTATGTCATATAATGCTAAAATAACTCCTTCTAAGAATAAAAAAGATCTATGAAAAAATTTCTAAGAAGATTAGACATATGTCTAGAATAAGAAATATCAAAGGAAATCATGAAAAGTTAAGAATTAATGATTTGGAGAAAGAAAATTAAGTCTTGAGATCAAGACTTAATAAATTAAAATTACCTAAGAGAAAATTACAAACAAGATTAAAGGGTTCAAAAAGGAAAACCTAGATTTAGGTGAGTAAGAACCATCTTAAAGGCAAGAAAGGTTTGTGATACAAACCTAAATCTAAGGAGAACACACTCTCATACCATAGAGTTCCATATAGCTATGAAACTAACCCTAAATCTAAGAGTCAAGTCAAAATTATAAGGGAGGTTATCCCTAGTATTAACCATGAGGAAACTAACATAACTAAGACGTCTAAGAAGTCTATGAGAGTCATTAGGAAGTTATCTAGGAAAGTTATCTCTAATAAGTACCTAGTGCACCCAAGGAGCTCTAATAGGTATTGAGTTCCTAAGAGTGTGATCTCTTCACACTAAATAGGTATATAATGTGCCAACCTTAATTGGAAGGGTAGTTAACCCAACCATAGTGAAGTTGATACTTTAAAATATTTTCAAGGTATTGTAATATCTTGAGAATGAAATCTTGTTCTTGAGGATCTTATTGTGTGCCAATAAAAAGTGAAGTCTTGAAATTGATTAAAATTGACACAAATAAAATAGAATCATACTAGTGTATCAAATATGAATTTTTAATACAATTCGACGGAGATAGACTCGATTATATTAAATTTCATATTTAGCATAATGATTAGATGATGACGTTAAGATTTTAAATCTAGGTATTTTTACTCTATTATAGTTATCATGCTTGTGTGCCTTATCACATGTCATGACATCATTTTATACATTTATTTTATCATGATCATATGAATTGGTATAACTATGTCATATCATACATAGATCATTTAAGTTATGATAGATTTTTTTTAAGTTATGTATTTGATGTATGTCATGTTCATTTACATGTATTATTTCAACGATTGTAATTAAGGATATGAATGATATTATTTGATATCCTAGGTAGGATGATCAAATCTAGAATGACTATATAGAAATGTATGATCTCATAATTTTTGAGAAAAAAATAATTTTACACTTCACAAGGACAATAGGATTAACTTATGTGTGTATTGAGACACATTAGACACAAGTGAAATATTAAGATGATGAACTAAGTTCAAGATGCAATTTGATATATCAAATGAGCTTTAGTTTCTTTAAAGCAAATTGATTTTGTGTTGGTAAATCATAGGGAAAGTTAATGTGTAAGTCATGTGCATTTAGCTCATAGATCATGATTAAAAATTGATTTTTAAAATGATTTTTAAAATGATTTCAAAAATATTTTAGAAAATCTTAGTGAAGTATATTTGTTGATAGGAATAACCATTGATTAAATTGATAAAACATTAGAGTAAAACATTGAAGTTTTCAATGATTTTTAACTTTGTATCATTCTTTAAAAATAAGATATATTTTCTTAAAAAATAATTTTCTTTGATATTATTTGACATAAGTAATATATGTATGAAATTTTATGATTTTTTAAAAATTATAGAATTACTTATGCATTTTTGAAATTCAGTATGAAAATTAGAAGTGCAATTTTTTGTATCAATCGACTGTTATCAGTAATCAGTCGACTGATATTTGTATTTTTTACTAAAATAGATTTATTTAAGGTGTTTAAGCTCATTTTAAGTAACTTAATTATCCCTAACTATGTGATATGTTTGGATAAGCATTCAAAGGTGATTTTCTTGATGAAAATAAGAAAGGGATGTTAAAAAGGAAAGATGAGGATTGGAGGAGGAGGTTTAGATTCAAGATTAAATTTATAATCTCAGAACTTAGACTTTTGGATTTGCTAAAGGTTTAGGAACTCTAAAATCATTGTTGGTGCAATGATAGAGGTTGGAGCATGCTTTGAGGAGGAGGTCCACCTTAAAGGCATGAATTATATATAACAGGATGAAAATGTAAGAATTTAAGGATAAATGAATGAATGAAGGATTGTGTACTCTAGGTTGAGCATTTAATGAAATGGAAGGTAGGTAATCTTCATTTGAGAGAATTGGATTAGATAAGATGAATGGATCTTGAGAAGATATTTTTTATGTGTGCCAAAGGGGAAGAATGTAGGATTTAAATTATAAAACTCACATTCATGCTTTGACATGAGAAGAAGGATGATGAAAGAAGTTGGGCTAATGAGTTAGTCTAACTTAAATATATCAAATATAAAAGATGGGAAGATTATTGATGCAATCAAACTTCGGTCAATGTTGTAACGACCCGGCCCGTCCACCCGTGGGAATTCTAGCCCGTGGGAACTCTAGCCCGTTCTCACTTGGTTACCAGATTCAAGGAACTTTAGTACTTTAGCCTGCAAGTCTAAAGTTCGAATCTGGGGAAGGCAAAAATCCACTGGGCAGGGGTGGAAAGTCCTAGTAGGTAACGACATGGTCGATGGTCGAAGGCCCATGACCCATAGAAAAATAGGGGTCGGGATAAGTAGAGTTTCCACGGGCGGACGGGCCGGGTCGTTACAAATGTTGACCAGGTTGACCAAGCTTAACTCCAGTTGAATTTTTGATGTTTGATCAATATGTTGGTTAGGTGTTAAGTAGGTACAGGTTGATCGGATACTTAATGGTGGAAAGCCCAACTGGATCATGGAGGATCGGACACTTGATACGAGACAAGAAGTCCAAGTGGATCGTTGAGGGCCAAACACTTAACACGAGATGAAAAGTTTAAGTGGGTTATAAAGATTCAGACACATGGCATAAGATAGAAAGCCCAAGTGGGTCAAGTTGACTGGACACTTGGTGATCAGAAATCCAACACGGAAGTTAGTAATTGGAAAGTTCAAGTGGGTCAAATTTGACTAGACGCTTGGTGATTTGAAATCCTAGCGGGTCAAGGTTGATCGGATGCTAAATAATAGTGAAGTCTTGGTAGGTTGAGGTCAACTAGATACTAGACAACAAGAAAGTCCCAATAAGTCAAGGTTAACTGGATGTCAGGCAACGAGAAAGTCTTGGCAAGTCAAAGTTGATCAAATGTCAAGCAACGATGAAGTCCTGATAGGTCAAGGTTGACTAGATGTTAGACAATGAGGAAGTCCCGGTAGGTTATAGTTGACAGGATGCCAGTCAATGATGAAGTCTTGACAGATCAAAGTTGAATAGATGCTATACAATGGATGTCTTGACAGGTCAAGGATGAGTATATGTCATGTAACGGAAGTTCGAAAATGACAGAGTAAACTTCCGAAGGTCATAACCTTTGACTCAAATATCAAAATGAGACGATCTTTGATGTGAAACAGAGCTTATTCAAAGTTGTATTTTGTAAATTGATTTAATTGATTTGGATCAGAATTAAATAGAAATAAATTGATTCGACTGATTAAGGTAATTAGTCGACTAGTGCTATTTCAGAAGCATATAGAAATGAATCGATTCGACTGATATTTGAAAAATAGATAAAATCAAATAAGATTTTAGAAGGTTCAGAAGTCATTATTTGTATAACCGTCAATTTAGGTTAGGCCCGCCGAGTTGGCCCACCCAGCCAAGTAATTTAGGTGGGTTGAGTTGAAATTTTATCAACCCATTTTAAGATGGGTTCAGATGGGTTGGCCCGCCTAGGCCTGCGACCCGCAAGGGTTGGCCCGCGACGGGCTTGGGTTGGCCCGCGGATTGAGAAAGTTTATTTATTTATTTTAAATTTTAAAATTAAA
>JBBMKF010446296.1:0-13008 GCA_037834155.1 Curcuma caesia | reverse complement strand
ACATGGCTTTGCATGAGAAGAAGAGAGCCATATGTAGCCAAGGACAAACTCGCCGGCAAGGAGATGAGCTTGTTGTAGCACGGATGCGCATGTATATGCCGGCAAGTCATCCTTGGCTGCACACCACTCTCTGCCTCATCAGGCAAAGCCTTTGCCGTGCGACTAGTCGCCGGATAACATTCACATTTCTGCTCTCTGTTTCTGGTTCGATAGAACTTGGTATATATAGGCAACTCCTAGTTAAGACATCAAACACGGGGGTAAGGCCTGGTGGCTTGTAGTGCTGAGTAGAATCTTATCTATTGCAGTTATGATGATGAATGAGTAGAAAAAAAAATGGGAGTGTTTGTGATGATGATCTGTTTTGAGAGATTTTAGTGCTCATTGTAAACTACTCTAAACTCCTCAGACTTTTCTTTCTTCAGATGCTATTGTCACTGTTTAGAAGAGAAGATATGCTGAGAGACTGTGGATATGTTCTAAAATGATCAATAATGATAACAGTAGTTGAATTGATGAAAGTGAAAGATGTAAAGAATAAAAAGAGAAATGGAAAAAAAATAGTCGACGTACATATTAATCATTGCAATCCACTCTTAGCTACTAAAGAACTTTTACTCGTGTAGATGCTGCACAAGAAGAGAAACCATATTAGAAGTTGATTAGGTAGTTGAATATGATCAATTCAAGAAGTCATATAGATAAGAGGCCCAAAGGACATTTAATCTAGTGTAGTAAATTATGACTCAGTCAATTTAACTACTGTTATATAGAATTTAAGGGAGAAATAAAATATATGTAAT
Source organism: Curcuma caesia (assembly GCA_037834155.1). Lineage (NCBI taxonomy): Eukaryota > Viridiplantae > Streptophyta > Magnoliopsida > Zingiberales > Zingiberaceae > Curcuma > Curcuma caesia. The sequence goes on along the minus strand of JBBMKF010446296.1, from coordinate 12,205 downwards.
TAAATTTAAAGTATGTGGAATAAGTAGTACAACATGAATTTGATGATGACAATGCAATTGCGGCTGTTTGAATTCTTTTATGGGAGGAAAAGAATCCTACTGTTGACTGGCACTGACTTATTTCAGGCGATTTATTCTTGCCAGTTAGCATGCTTTCTAGGTGCATTGCACTTTTCTTTTTCAACCTAAGAAAGATGGGGCTATGACTGCCAGTCAAAGTGTAATGTCATACCAGTAACTAGATTCTTGATTTGTGTTTCTAAAAGAGATCAAAGAACTGCAACCAAAGAACGGATGGAAGATTTTACCTTCTCTTTTTATTTGAGATGTGCCTCTAGAGTTTTTTACGAGGCATCTGGTTCTGTGGAAGAAAAATATAATTGGGAGGTCCACCCACCTAAATGTTCCACCAGATGTTGTTCATAAGCTGCTGTTGTTTGTCCCAAATAACATAATAAAAGGTGAAAAAGAAACTTTGCAAGGACAGGAAACACTACGTTTTTGCACTTTCATGCTGTCCATCTATGTAGAGAGTGGTAAATATTTAAAAGGCAACATCTTAGCTTAGAGCCTTAGCAAAGAACAAAGAAGTAAAATACAGGTGGACTAAAAACAGCAGTATTCCACATGATAGTCATTAGCCAATGGAGGAGAGGAAAAGTTCATTTGGTAGTGCTAATGATGATTTCTGTATTCTAATTTATTCAAAAGTGTCATCAGTATGTACCTGGTTTTTCAGCAGGTTCTGGAAAGACTGATGGCAACTCATGGAATGGCCATTGACCTGGCGCATGAGCTTTCTATTACCAGCCTGGTAAGATCTTCAATAAAAACAAGTGAGGTTTGAATTGGAGGCTGTAAATTGCTCCAATTTAACTTTCATTTGATACACGTAAGGATGCACATCAGAGTTTATGAGAAAAACGACTATTGGAAACCTCAGTATGTGATCAGGTTTGGATCTTTTTATTCAAGGTAACAAACAGGGATGCAGATTGAATGTGAAGCTGAAGGGAACAATGAATTGAATGTGACTGTAGAGACAATGGAATAATAGGATGCAGATTCTATTTAGTACAAGCCAGACTTCAAGGGTTGAATTTCATCTAAATGACGTGGGCAGAGTCTCCTGGTTCACATATCAGTACAAGCCTGGCTGGTGAGATCTTGCTGGCAAATGCTGGTTGAACCTTTTCGTATTCCTGCTTAACAAAAGCAGCAGCTTCCTCAGCGCAATCAGCATCAACCAGAGCGAGACAACAACCTCTGAATCCAGCACCACTGAAGCGTGCTCCAAATACACCAGGAGCCTTCAAAAGGATTTCATACAGATCTATCATCTCTTGGCACCCTACAAACAGTAAGAGTTTGATTATGTTTGGTTCTGTTAAACTTGGAAATTAAAAAATTCTAATATTTTGTATTGCATTCATTATGTGATAATCATTACATGGGCATACATAAAGAGTCGTGATTGAGCTCCAAATCTAAAGTACCAACAAGGGCCTAGACCCAACTACACCATCTAACCCATGAATTCTAATATTCTTTAACTCTTCCTTAAGCTGGAAGATAAATACTATATATGTCTAATTAGTTACATAAATTAGAAAGTAAACATAAAAAGAATAACATTGACTAAGAATAACTATCATACACAACTAAGCAAAGTTCTGGAAATTATTGACACAGCACATAGGTGATGAATTTTCAACCTCAAACATGCATCGATATGGAGGATAAAGAGAGATATCTCAACAACAAATCTCTTGAGTTTCTCCCTCAAGAGGCGCATAAAAGAGCATGCAGTAGATAGAGGGAAAAGGAAAGCACTAAAGGATCCTAGAGGAAAGATCAGTAGCAAAGCTTAGCTTAATTCTTTCTCTAGTTTGATCTTCATTAGAGATGCATAGCAGAGCTTGGCTCTTTGCTAAAAGCTCGAGTATCATGTTTGTATTCTACATCTATCCTATGCAAAGCATTACTTTTTCAAATAAATTAAATATTTCTGGTTCCATCTAGTTGCAGCTAAATCCTACTTGTGATCAGAATATATTTTTTCATGCAACACATTATCCTTTTTATTTTTCACTTCCTCTTTTATTTTAATCCAACACTTCTTTTCTCTGAAAGAAATTAATCAGATTTATCTATCCATTTTATGCCACCAATACATAAAGAAGGTGAGGGCTACAAGGATATCTTGGTCTACATCAAATATTCTTAATAGTTGCATACTGAGAAAGCAAGCATAACAGGCAAGGAATATTGTTCAGCAATAAAATAAAAATAATACAACTCAGTATCAATTTTATTTAGTTACCACACTCATAATTCTCAATAGAACTGCGACCAGAAGCAGATACAAGCCTCCCGAAATCGTCCAAATTTCCAGAAGCCCATGCCTTAAGTCCTAAAATGAACAAAAATGAATGTAATTGCCAAAATGCACAAATATATTGCAGACATTATTGTGACTGCAACAGGTAATGCATAGGAAGTTCAGTAGTAATGCAATTTTCAATTTCACTTAATCAAGTTTATAAATTGTCTCTTTAATCTTTTAGTTCATTATGACGATTTTCATTAATTGCATAATATATGTTCTAGGATCTCATGAATAATTATTTGGACAATACTGCTACGCCAAAGGAAAAACAAGCTACACATGGGTAAGAGAAACAACCTTCTTTAACCCGCTTATTTTCTGAGAAGTAGTGAAGAGCTCTTTTTGCCAGATTAGGCTTTAACAAATCCTGAAAATGGATAAGAGAAGTAACTTTTAAAAACCATAAGAAAAGTCTAGGTTATCATATCAAACAGTTTATTCTTTTTTCACTTCCTAAGCAAACTAAGAGTAACAATGCAAGTTGCCTTAAAATGTTCTTTTGTCCAATCTGCCATAAACTACTCAATTCCTGATTTATTCTGGCCAAACAACAAAAATTAATTTATCAATTAAAAAACAATCAAATAGACTGATTATTGATAATACGGAACTATGGGGAGATACCAAGCAAAAGGCAAAACTTGGATATTTGATTCAAAGAAAAAGAACTTTACCTTCTGGGAAACAGCAATTGTTAGCTGCTTCATATTATTAGAACATGTTAGATTAGTAATTAGAGAGAAGGAAATAGAAGTGACCATGGTTATTGATTGCTAAGATCCTAGAGTTTCAGAATATTGAGGACAGATTTTCTAAAGTAATCATATACTCAATGCCTGTAAAGGTAAAAAAGAGCCAGTTGAATAACAACAGAAATGACAATAAACCTTATGTGATGAGTATTTGAACAGCTGCATGAAGAATTTTCCCACTGTGATGTTGAACTAATACCACAAAATATTTTTTTAGCCAAGTTCTATGAAAGGGCAGTTCGGTGCATGAAGCTCCCGATAATGCGAGATTTCGAAGAAGGATCTTATGCAGTCTTATCCTGTTTTGCAAGAGACTATTTCCGATATTCGAACCTATGACCTTCCAGGTCACCCGATAGCAATTTTACCTTTGTGCCACGGCTCTCCTTCTATATGCAATCAAAATATGGCCTAGCATATTATGAGAAAAATGTTTTGGCAAGATTGTAAAGAACAATGGACCACGAGTCACAACCATCTGCACCACTTGTATGAATTTTATGCCACCATTGAGCTCTGCATAGGGTTATACCTCATGTGCTATGCAGCTCTTTTAATTAAAATTTAGGTTTTCTTTTAATTATGTTAAGAAACTTAAGAATGATGTTCATTGACTTCATGAAATATCAACAGAAATTGCAGTTGTCAGGAATAATTATTAATGACCAGTATCATAAAAAAAAAAAAGTAAAAGAGCATACCTTGTGTGCTTCAAAGAAGATTGGATCAACTGTAAAAAGCAAAATCAGCTAATATTATTTGATATATTATATTCTCCATGTAAATAATCCACCCCTCCCTAAAACATTATTTTCTTACCGTTGCAAAGAAGAGGTTCCATGTATCCATCACCTGCAGCACTGTAAATGTGGAATTAGCATTGAAACATATGACTTCCAAAGAATTAATGTACATCTGAACGGCTGTAAGTTTAATTAGATATTTTAGATTCTTCTGCAAGGATTTGTTGTCTCATTCAAGAACATTTACAATACAATATGGAACATCATGCTAATGCTAGGATGTCTGTCATGTATGTATGCATACTACCAGATCAAGGATACAAATTGCATGTCTGGTGCACGGTAACATACTTAACCACCTTCACCAACAATAATTGGAAGCATACCCTTCATCAAGATGCCCATATATATTCTGGTATAGAAAAGACTAACAACTGAAGTTGACTAAAGGACTTCACGAGGTTTGTATTTAAAAATTTGTTGCATAAGATGGGTGATGGAAAATGAAAGAGAAAGCTTTAATGTGGCTTTGAGCTTTCCTTATTTACAGAATTCCTGAAAGATGCTAAAACTAGCTCTTAAGACAGCAAATTTCAAGGGCATGATAAGCTAAGTAATATTATTAGGTTTTTCTTTCTAATCTTTAAATACAGCATCATCCACTAAAGGAATTATCAAACACATATGTCATCATGTGGAATTTTTAAAGAGAATAAATTTTTAGGCCATACATGACTAGGAAAAATTGACAAATTTGTCAAGTATAATCAATGAGAATAAGTAAATATAACAAAGTTCATAACTTCATTGATCTGGTCTGGTCTTTGATGAATCTTCAACTCTTACATTTTGACAGAAAAATACAGCCTTCATTCCAGATGCTAGTAAGATGCAAATTCTTGGATTAACAAATATCTTCCATCAATCTACAATGCAAGCCCAAGGATGCTTTCATACAAACTAATCTTGATGTTGTGCATGTTCTGATGCACCCTTAAAATAAGACAAGAACCTACATTGCAATGAGGACAACAAAGTGTGGAAATCATGATGTGCAGAACAGTGCCCAATGGAACCAAACATCACTGAGATTGTCTCAACAGTCTTGGAGAAGCCAATAGGATGGGACACTCACGGGGAAGAAGCTTCATTTGTTACAACATAAGAGAGAAGATAGCAAAGGAAGAAGGAAGAAAAGGATGTCAGAGAGAGACAACGAAATAAGAAAAGAGGAAGATTCTAGCATCAGTTGATGAAAATGGTCTTGTGAAAAAAGAGATGAAAGAGGGGGAAAGAGAGAACAATCATAGGCTACTGACAATACAGAAGCCTTCCAAAACACTAAGATATTCCTCCTAAATTTTTGCTAAAAGTCAAATTAAGGGTACATGAATTATGCAAATTGATTTTTTCCTTCGAAAACATGGTATCTTTCTACAGAGAAAAAGGAATCATGTAGAACTAAGATACTTTATGAAATAACCCGACATCCACATTCATATGTTGCCCAATACCACATAATGCTTGGCAAAGTATCTTACTCTAATAGAATTTCTGCTGCTTCCTTGCATTCTGAAACACGAGTATTGTATCCAGAATTTCTTATTAGAGGTTCCTTTAAACCTGAAAATGCCAACAAAATCTTGAATGTAGCTTGTCCGTGGGATCGCTGACATTGTCCATTTTGCAGATTTGAGAAGTAGACAGTGTCGTGTTTCCTTGTCTATTCCAATAAAAGCAGTTAGCAGATAAAGCCATCGAAACAAAAATGACTTCAATTAGTAACAACAAAATTGCTTCAAGAAAATGTTGAACATACTGGTTTAAAAAACCAAAATTAAACTAGATATCAAAGGGTACAATATGATAATTTTGTTCTAAATACCTAGTTGTTGTGTATACCCACTAAAGTAAGAGTAAGAAATGATAGGATTGTTCGTTTCAAACTCCACTAACCAAAGCTATCTACTTAAAACTAACTCCAGGTTTTGAGAGAACATAAAGACAAATCCCTTATTTCTCCTGTTTCTGTGGCCTCCTATGTCCTCTTCTTTAACATTTTTACTCCCTCACTTTACCCTACTTTCCAAATCTCAGCCTTTTTACCAGGTACAATTGATTCTTTAATAGAGAAAATGTCATAATTATAGGACATAGGAAAAGATCATCCAACAGAAAAGTAAGTTGCATCTAGTACTGTAAAACTATAACAAGTATAAACTCAAACAAAAATAGTGCTCCATTTGCTCCACTTGGACTTACCTTACAGTCAATCCATGTAAGATGCCCATACTTTGAAAGCAAAATGGCTGACTGATCCAGAATACCATTTTGCAAAAGTAAATATCCATTCTCAATTAACCTGCATTATGTAAGTTAGCAAGAGCTCGTCATGGCACAAATCAAAAAGGTTCTAAAATTAATTACATGTGTGCATTTTGTAACTATAGCCAAAGTCTAAAAGACCAGCAAAGAACCGCTTTAAGTCCTAGACCAGAACAGTTCTGTAATGGGACAGTGGCACAAGTTGACACTAATCAGTTTGTGTCAATGTAGCAGCAGGGGAGGAAGAGGAAGAAAAAGAATATGAGGGGAAGGGGGAAGGAAGAAGGAGAGGGAAGAGTAAGAAGACTTACCTCCATTGATCATCAACCCACCTCCTAGAGTTAGTGATTTCAGAGAAATCAGATAAGAGATTGACTTGCCCAACATTCAAGTTCATTGATTTGTGAAGAAGTTTCTTCATTGATGAGGGCTTTGATGTAAGCCCTTATCAATGATTTGAAATAGGGCTACAACGTCATGATGTCATGACAACTTGTTCCATATACCAGAACTGGTTCAAAACAGTACATCTTACCCGTATCATGCAAAATGGGAGGAAATTTAAAAACTTGACCATAGATTTAAAAATAAACACATTGACAAATGTAAATTTATAGGAAGTGTTTTCATGATTTGCATTTTCTAAGCATTTAAGGAAGCTAACTTTGCAATTTGACAAAGGTAGGTGATGCAAATAATATGATAAAATAAAGCAGATCATGGTTTAATTTTAATTTTATTTTTCTCTCTTTAAAAAACATTAGTATATTCATATTTTATACTTTGTCTAACACACCTAATCCATGTTGCATCAAGTCTTAAAGACTGGGCTACTGGAATGCTTATCTATAAGTTTGCTTCTCTATAGTTATTTGTTCTTCCTTGCGAAACTGGTGTAGGCACACAACCTTGTGAGATTTGTCAGCTGAGGCACATAGATTTATCCCATCCAGCTATGTTGTATCAGCGGATTTTCATGATTTCCATTCACCAATTAGCTCTGTGCTAAACCTATTGCTAATGCTTTTGATGTTGCAGAACTTTTGTCCTAGAGAAAAACACAACTCTAGTAAAAATAAAATTGGAACTACAGAAATCAGCAGAAAAATTTTAACCAGTCATCCTCACATTAAAATCAAGAAATCATAACTGTAACAGAGAAACTAACCATTAGAAAATCTTGAATTCAATTTTAAATACAATATTTTGGAAGAGCTTACCGATCAAGTTCAATGTTATCTTCAGGGGATATAGTCTTATCATTTACCCTTTCTAAAGCTAAAAGGTAAGCAATGCCAACCTGTTCATAAAAAAGGCAAATCTATTAGATAACAAAACATACTTTAAGACAAGGAATATTATAAAGAAAATGCAGTACCTCTGGCTTATAATACATATCACACTAGACAAAATTAGTTTGCTTTATATGTCATGCTGCAGGTCAAACATTTTAATTGTTGCAATAAACTGTAAAGTAACATGTTCTAGCATAAGTAGTACAGGCGTTATCCAATTCTAAATTTATAACATAGCTTATTCAATGACCTCTGCAGACTTATAATTGAAAATTTCACCTTGAAAGATGGTTTTCATGCAAAGTTTCAAATTGGTAAATTTTCAAGTGCATGTCTGTATTGCACACTAAAGTTTAATGCTTCTATCTTCATGGGATCATGCTTAGAACTTAAATGGTACCTGTTGACTACCAGCAGGTCAACTCTGCCTATTATCATGCAAAAGAGGAACAACTTAAACGAAAGGCAAATCCACCCTGTTGTTCATCTATTCATATCTTGCATGTTTGCTCTGTATGGATGGTCTCAATTACAATTTACGAAGACCTCCAACTTGGCAAATGTTCTCATCTAAATGGCCAATCCACTGCTGCACCTGCATGAGTTCATGGTCCCTTCAGTGGATGGGCATGTGTAATAATTGAATATTTTGTCACACATGGTCACTCTCCTCAACTAATCTTTTCACACTTCAGTAATGACACCTCATGACGAATAACTATTTGAAATTTGATATATTCACCTCTCTGGGACTGTCCTGTCAACATAATGTTGTCTATCCTTCCTCTCTCTTCATTTGGATATAGTGCAACTGTGTAAAGGCTAGTGGTTTTATTACTACCCTGCCCTTCATGTTTCCTTTTGTATCTAAAAAAAGTGTGCTTGCATACTTCTTAGAGTCATCATGTATACCATTAATCAAATTGCAGTCTGACAACATGATTTCTAGCATATTATCAGTATTATCATAGTAGAAACAATCACAAAATATAATCCAAACATTTTGAACCCCAAACATTAAGGATTAGAAACATAATTAGAAATAATATGTTGGACAGCACTAGCAATAATCATGTATGAATAGACTTAAACATGCAAAACATCCACAAATTTAGCTTTGCTTCATCATGATAGATCGATAGTTTTAAGCTACGTACAAATTATATGAAATTGTACAAAGTGCACTTGTTCTCTTTCAAAACACAAGAAATTCAAAAATACAACGAATAATGATATACTTATACAAGTTAACATACAGCTGCTGAAGAGCTAAGTCCTGAACTGTGTTCCTCTGAACCACAAATGAAGCCGATGAAACCCTAGTGCACCAAATTACAGTTCAGTTACTTGAGGGACATGAATTTCAATCATAAAATGCAACAAAGGACAACAAAATAAGATGCTTAATCACATGAAAAGGGTCTAGCTAGCAGAAGTCCGCAGTTGTCATTTACATATCCCTTCTACAAGAAAACATCACTGGCTAATGAAAGAGTAGATTGCAGTAACATCATATGAAGATTTTTAATGGATAAGATGAGAGACAGAGTAATCCTTCGAAGCATTTCAAACTTTAACTTGTATGCCAACAATTGCATTGCATTAAAACATTTAGTTTTGGCTCAGCAAGATCCACTAGGAAATACATGGACTAGCACATGGTCCCCAATGGTACCCTCAACACAAACAAATAAGTACAAATTTTGTATCCAGAAAGAGCACTGTGCGCCAACAGAGGCATATTGGTCTGAAAAGCAGTGTCAATTAAGATTTACGTCGGTATTTCTAGAGAAAAATAAACATTTTATGATCACATCCTACTAAGACAAAAACAAATCATACATAGGGGGAAATGTAACCTAATGATAAAAATATCATATTGAAAATGTAAGAATTGATGAATTGGAATAATAGAACAAATCAAAATCCATTAACACATAAGAATGAGTGTTGTATATTTTTTGACCTTAGTCAGATGATGTCCTTTACTTTGCAATGCATAAAGTGCACCTCTAGGGTAACGTGCCCAATCCGGTTCCTCACGAATTTTCTTGGGGCTTTGAACTTCATCAACGCTGCAATAACCACGAGCTACAATATTGGTTACTCTCAAAACGAGTTAGAGGAACAACTACTATAGAAATAAGTCACTCAAGCTTAGGTGGAGCAAAATGCACTAATAATCCGGGAACAAAGATAAAAAGGTACACCAAAACATAGTAAAACATTTTTTTATCATTGTGCAGTTAGAAATTTAGAGAATCACTACGGTTGATGTTCCTAATGCCAATGTTTTAAGAAGCAAATTGATATATTTATTAATTATTCGAATAACCAGATTTGACAGAAAAATAAAAATAATATTAATCTATTTTATCTCAGATATTTTATCAGCAATATACTGAAAAGTTCCTCACCTGAACTTTACTTCTCCATGGAACTGAGCCGACTTTACTGATACCTATAAGTAAATTCAGAACATCAAGATCAACGTAAACAATAGCATTGAAGTTCTATGCTGTTAAACATTCTCTTAAAGTAGTTGCAATAAACAACCAATCAATGTATCAAATGCAGAAAAATAAGGGGCAACAAAAATTGTAAGAATGGCATGTTAGTAGAAACTAGAAACTCTCTAAATCACATAGAGTATTTTACTTTTATAAGCAGAAAGAGAGATGCACTCTGCGCTGAAATAAACCACAATGACAACAAGAACTTTTCTCTTACCTGAGCATCGTGTGATGGAACAAAGCCCAAAAGTAAGCCCATGTTGATGGTCATGGCTGTAACAGTTCCTCCCTTAAGAAATTGAAAGAATCACATTCAGGTTCTCAATATCAAAGAAAAAGATCCCTTCAATCACCATTAATATTGACAGAGATTGAGCAGAAAATTAAACAGAAGAGCAGCTAGTAAATTGCATTGTTTGCAAAATGTTGCAAATCTATGAGAGAGAGGAAACCCATTCACACATCAGTTCTATATACTATAAAAAAAATACTAGCAATGGGAAATATGTCCCAAATGAAAGTTAGGAAAATTCAAGAATGTTGTTATACGAGGGGAAACAAGACCACCTAGACGATTATTGTAGTGACTAGTGAGTTTAGACTTTAAAGGAGAAAAAAAATCTAATAATTATATTGATCTCACATGTATGATAATGTAATCAATTGTATTAGAGCTTCTAGGAGTGCATCAAATGATTTTTTAACTATAGGTTTCCATCACGGGTACCTTAAGTCATTATTCTACTACATTGGTACTAGATGAGCCCAACCATAATTATATGTAAGATAAACTTCTCTAATGCTGTAATTATAGGTTTCCATCAAAGGTCACCCTGTGTCATTGCAGATGACACATGGAGCAAATTGAAGATGCCCTTGAATCCAAGGTAACAAGGTAGGTACAGTTGGACGGCATGTAGGCATTTATTGGTTATTTATATATCTTGGTTATGTGAGGTTGAGACCATGGTTGTAGCTCTTCAATCTTGGCACCGGCCAAGTACTCTACTGACATCGACCCTATTGCATACATATTACGGAACTGGTCTATAGCATCCATGAGTGTGTCGCACTTGGCGCTGGTTGAAACGTGTACACACGGATTGGACGGCTGCCCATATGCATTTCTTTTCTATATGGTTGCATCATAACATGGCTGCATTGTTGCATGGAAGCACTATCATGTTCGTGAATGCTTAATGATATGGCGAAAACATGCAGTATTTGACCAGAACACTTATATTATTTCTATACAGAGAATTAATCACTATTGTGTTGTTTGATGGTTTTATTTTAATGTTGCTAGAATTACTTCTTGTTCACATTCTGTATTTATTGTCATTGAGTTTGACGTATCGTGGATTGACACTCTACTTATTGTTGTGTCATCCCTAGATCCCCAGGTAGGGAGTGCTCACACTCATGATCAACTCAGAGGGGGCTATGTGACGCCAGATTAGTTTCTACTCATGCAACAAAATCTTGAGACCAAGGTAAATCAATGAAACTGTAGACTGATACATGTAAGAAAGTAAAAAATAAATATATTATATGATGAATTTCAATTAAAATTAAAAAAACATTTATTTATTTTTATTAAAATGAAATATAATTATTTGGTTTGGACAAGTTTTGGGAGCCAATCAATTCCAATTTTAGTTAAATTTCAGTTCGGAATTTTCTAACTTCAAATTTTCAGTTTTGTTCAGTCCATGGTAAATCAGTAAAACATAATTATATCGATTATAGTGAACACGTATATATGAATATGTGTTTATATTTGTAAATACATTCATGAAGACAGTAAATTTTAAAATATTATAAGAGGTATTTATGATTAAAAATCACAATACGATGGGTTCAGATGAATTTGATAACCTATCAATTCCAATTTCAGTTCAACTTCAAATTTTCAGTTTGTTTTTCAACTTATAATGAGTATAATTCAATTTTAACAAACATATAATTGAACAAGCCCCCATCATCATGGCCCACATCTATTCCAACACAACACAGAAATTGTTCAGAGAAGCAGAAAGAGCAGAGAAACGCATCGAACCTGATGATCAATGTGCGCGCCAAGCGGGCAAATCCTATACGGCGAGACCACAACCCTCACATCCCGAATTTCCGCTCCACTCATCTCCACCACCCTCTCCTTCACCGCATCAATCTGAAAAAAAAAACA
>JBBMKF010446280.1:0-13009 GCA_037834155.1 Curcuma caesia | reverse complement strand
CTCCTTCTTTTCTTTTATTTTTGACAAAGCCTACATAAGATAAACCCTTCAAGAGTTATGCTTTCTTTTTACTCACACGGAGCCCATTAACCTTCCACCATTCAAAGCCCATGCGAGCCCCATTAATAGAAGCGTTTCCATATCTTATGCTATCCCTCATATAGGCTTATTCCATATCTGGATTCTGCCGGGTGTTACAGGTAGATAGCAACTTAGGTAAACTCGATTATAGATGTGGTCAAAATCAAGAGAACTAGTCAACTAGTATTAGAATATAATCAATTGATAGATGAGAAAATCACACTAAGTGTTTCAAAGTTTAATAGTTTGACCCGTCGACTAATAGTTGTTAATCAATCAACTAGTAGCTGAGTGAATCAATACCCAAGTGTTTTGGGGTTTATGATTTATGCAGACGACTAGTGGTTCAACACCCCAAATTAGATCTATTTGGGGATTATAAAGTAGAACTATTAACTAAGTAAGGATCAGATGACTGATGATTCAAGCATTTAGCAAATGAATAAAAAATTTGTCAATCTACTAGCCTAGTCGACTAATGTTCATTTGGTTGAGAAAAAAATATTTTCTAGTTAACTAGAGCATTTGACTCAACATCAATCAATCAACTAATGATAGGTCTAATTAACTGCTATTATAACAACCAATTTAAGCACAACTAAAGATGGAAGACATAATAGTACGGTTAAGATAAGATATAGTAGATTAGTCGATTAATGTTTGTCAAATAGTCAACTAATGATTATCACATCAGTAAAATGATAAGATTTGAGAAGAAGGCTATAAATGGAGCTCGAGAGACTTTGAAATCTATCATCCATCCAATGCAAATAACTCCAACATTATGTCATTCTCTTGAGCTCTATTGTAAATCTTTTATCTTTTGTTGTAAATTTTAATTGTTAATTTATAAAAAATTTCTCCAAATTACTAAAAAGAAGAAGGTATAAAGGTGTTCTTTAGAGTGATTCACCTAACAGATCATTGGTCATATACTAGGAGCCTAGGGGTTGTCAAACCATGTTAAACTCACCATTAAATCCAATGCATTTGTAAAATTCACCATTCAATCCAATGCATTTGTGAGATTTGAGCATTTTGTGTTCATGTAATAGTTTTACTCAAAAATGTTATATGGATCTAAGTCGGTTTAAATTGGAAAACAAAAACATATAATGACTCTAGAGGTTCCAAGGAACACAACAATGACTCTTGTTTAAAACTTCAGTACTTTGGGTCCATGTGGCGATTTTGACTAGGGCAATTACATGGAATCTTCTAACTCAAACAACAAAAGTAATAACATAGGATGAGTCAAAGGAACTAGGGAAGCCAATTAGGAGGTCATTTGTTTGGATCCATGTACCATTTTTGGTTAAACTACTACATGAATCTAAACTAGTTAAAATTTAAAAAAAAAAACAAAGGCATAAAACAACTCAAGAGGTCCAGGGAACACAACAAAGTACTTGTTTATGAAATTTTTGCATTATAGACGCATATAGTAGTTTTAGATAACACCACTAGATGAACTTAAAGACTAAGAAAAACAAATTGGAAGTGATTAGGAGAAGTGTCCAAAACTTTTGCTTGTTTTGCGATTTCTACAAGTTAGGCCAATCTCTTTTTTTGTCAAAAATTGTTGGCTTAGATGGTCTTCTAGAGCTCCAACAATGATGATTACATGAGCTTCAAATAGTGCAAACTCTAAAAATGAACAAAACGAGGCAAGAATAAGCACTAAAACTCCTTGTAAAAGAGTAATACCCTAAAACCTTAACCCATAAAACTATCTAAGCATGTCCCACTAAAGATTGGTCATCGTGGTCATTGTAGATTGTGTAACTTAATAGCCTAAGAGAACCACGTTGAGTGTCACAAACAATATGGACGATGGGAACACATAATAGTGTGAGTGGTAGTGGTTTTCAAGATTAGATGGTAATGATTGTTAGGGTTATAAGTTTATTGCTCGGGCTTCTGATCTAATTTGTTAGTATTGCAACCATTTATATAGATTTAAAGGGAGTAAATTTTATAGAAAAAACTTTTTAGGATTGCCCCTTTGATAATAAATCGAAATGGGCGCCTCTTTTTCGGTTGGGGTTCTTTCTTACTTATTTTTAAAAGAAGTTTATCAAAAAGGTGTTCGTCATAATTCATTTTCCCCGATAATGATATTTTACTAAAAAATATTATATTTATCTTTTTTTTCTTCAAAGCATATTTAATTTTATTGGTTATTAAGATGCGTATTCTAATTACATTATCTTAATGAGTTAGAAGGGTCAAATAGTAATCATTCAACCTACCAGCAAAATTCAATATACTCTTTCTCTTGAACTTGCAAGGTTATAAAACTATTAGCAAAGGGAAAATGAACATAAAAGAAATCACGCTTACAAGGATTGTTAATTTATTTGTTAAATGTGGTTTAGTAACTCTTTTCTCTTACACCACAATGTATGATCTGTCTATTGATCACTCCTACAATACCATTAGTTTTTATCCTTCTAGATCAACTATTAGAGGTGGAGAAATCTTGTACAAGCTCAAGAAAATTACAAATTTAAGACAAAGGGAAAAACTCTAATAATACTTAACCATCCTTATTTTCACCATTTTGAAAAACCCTAAACCCTAAACCCTCCAATGTCTCTTTCTATCTATTGGCTAACAATTGATTGGTCTATCACCAACAGTCAACTTGTCCTCACAATCTAACTGGTATCATGCAATAATAACTCCTTTCTACTTTCTTCTACATCAGCAAGCAGTACTCAACGGTTCACTTATCATCAATCAAACGATATCATTAATTGATTGCCTAGTCAACTCGATCACAAATAAAACCATTCTATTCATTGGCTTTTTGAACCCAATTAACCATTCCTCCAATTGATTCAAATTCACATTAGTCAACTGCTCCAAACTACAAACTCTAATTTAACATAACTTCTAAGTTTTGATTAATAGTCAATTGTCTCTTTCATCAATTAACTTCATTATCAGTTGATTAATATTCATCATGCAATATATTCTCCTCTATGGACCTCGTCATCAAGTTGCCGACATGATTGTGTCAAGCAAATGGACTCATATGTGTTCCGACATATTCCTACACACTCAAGCCCATATTAAATATGTAGTGCAATGTTTAACTTAAAACTTTTTATCCAAAAATATTTTTAGTCCAAGATTTAGTTATCTTGCAAAATTATTGGCGCGCTAATTTACAAATCAACTAATGTCATTCAGGTATTTGAAAATCATAGATTGGCCGAAAGAAATTTACTAGAGAATAAATAAACCTTCAGCCGCTCATTGAAATTTTTTTAACATTTTGGTCTGTCATTTGAAAATTTTAAGAAGTCCAAATAATCTAAAGGTGGTTTATCAATCATACTATTCAAAAGGTGGTGACAAGAGGTAGCAATTTATTTTCCCATTCACTGTATTAGCCAGAATTGAAACTTTGAAATTAATGTTATAATCTTGATATCTACACTACCTCTTGTAACAATCCTCTAATCACATGCCTAAACTGGGTCAAGCTTTAACTTTATAAGCTCTTGATAACATAGTTTGTACTGAGACCTCTTAGTCATTGCATATATTATAAGAGAATTCTTAAACTTTATTATGGCTAATTTAACCTATGAAGGACCACAAAACTCCTTGATGAACACATTAAATTAAAAATATTAAATAAGATGGTACCTTAATCTCATTCATAAGAGTTGGAAGCAATGGATCATTAAACAAAACAACCCTTTTTAAGAGTTTCTATGAACAAGAATAGCAACAAATAACAAAAAAGGAAGGAAAGAAAGAAAAGAAAAATATCCAGGTTAAAAAAAAAGTTGTTTGAATGCTTGAAATGGATTAAGGACAACATTGCTAGACAAGGGAGATGAAAATTTCATAATTAGATTTAGATCATCATTCTTAAAGCAAAATGGAATGTAATCCTTTAAAAGTCACTATTTAGGGATAATATTGGCAATGGAGAAGGTGTTAGTTGTGTTAATTAGAAGAATAGAGGCGTGGTGATAACGAATTGATAAAAGGATAGAGGGGTGGTGATCAGAGGATTAGCTATATATATTTCCATGGGGATGGTAATCAAAATTGGGAGAGGTAATGAGGGCATATGGGAAAAGGAGGGAGACAACTCAAGACCACATGGGAATTAGATGTGGGATATTATGGTTGCGGTCGAGTAGTCATCATGGAGCTTGGGACCAAAGGGGGAGGAGGGCTTGGGATTGAGAGGTAGTGAGGTAGAGTTTAAGGGCTATAGAAGAAAGAGTTCGCAATGTGGAGAAGCATATAGTACAATTCGTGACCAAGATGGTAAAAACTCACTGAAGGAAGACTGGCCTGTGCTAATGAAATGGATGCATCCACATAGGATTTCAAAGATTACATACACCAACTTGACTGAAATATGATTGCAGGGATTCTGTGACGCCCTTCCGTCACATATACAACGCCAGGTTGCAAGATAAAGTTGCTGCCGAGACTAAACTGTAGAAAGGCTTCCATCTGGAGATCAAGTTGACTTTTGGCCATTCCTCTCAGTTTCAAACCCCATCCTACCTCTTCGTAAGGGATATCAGATAAAAACATCCCCCATTTCAGGACGCCTGAATTTGATTTCTGCACCTCCAACCAAACCCCTAGTTTGGTGCTCTCATCGACCTCCGAATCTAGCATTATTGCAATTGCTCCTGCTGACTTTGTTAATGAAGCGTCGACTGATTCTTTTTTAATCTTAGATGCTTGAGCAGCACCACTAGATTCAGTTTGTTGTCTCACATTGTTGAGTGGCACGGCAAGTATACCAAACTTCATAAAGCCAGTTCCCGGAGTTTGCCAAAGACTGGAAATGTTTACTTTCACCTCCTCAGATGGTTGATAAGAAACTCTTGCAAATGAGCTCAAGAAAGTCCTTTCACTAGAAGAATCATGTGGCATTCCAATGCCAGAAAACAATTCAGCAAAAGAAGCTTTTATCTTTGATCCGTTAAATGACATACCAATAGCACCATCATGATGTTGGTCAAATAAAGGTGGCCCAGATGGAGCAAAACCACTACGACAATGAACCTGCACAAAACATACACTGTAGTGTTAGCACAGATATCATTAAGAGTGTTCTGACAATTTTTTTTTCTCAATATCCTTCACATTTTAGATGTCACCTGCTTATGACTTTGATGACTGGTGGCAAAGTGACCACCTTGTGCACCTAATGCGATGGAGATTGAAGATGCTAATTTGCTAAGATGTGTTGAGTACATCAGATTTTCCAATGCCAGAGGATGAACATGCCCAGTCACAAACTCTGCAATTAGAGAATCTTTATGCCTGACAAATGTCTCAAATATTAACCTTGTATTGATGCCTGTCTTTATTCCAGCTCTATGTAGAACACCAGATGATTGTTGGACGTCATTTTCCCCAAACAACAAAAATCCAATCACATCAATTATTCCTTTCACTTGAGTAGTTTGTTTTTTGGAAGGCCATCCTTTGCCAAATTTAAAGGGAAGCATGTCTTCAATGTTGCCCTGCCTGTCGGCTAACTTCATTATTTCAGAAATTGCTTCTTGATGTAAATTCTTTACTTCCACTATCTGCAAAAGTTTCATTCGTGAAAAAATGGAGTTATTAATGAAATCCATATAAGGTAACAGAATAGTTAGACAATATAGAACTAAAATATGTTAATGTTTCATGGGAGAAATAAGAGGGATCATTATAGAGGTTACAATAGTTTGGTCTAGCGATACTCGTTCTAGATATGGTGGCTTTTTGCCAATGGTGAAGGTTCAAATCCATAACAACATTGGCCAATGTTTAACCTTGTCACTCTAGTGGAGAATGAGAAAGTCTCACATCTAATGTGGAATAGGGACACTTCATGAGCAAGCTCAAAAAACAAAAGAACAACACTTTTTGCTGCCATTGATTGTTAATATCCTTGCTTCATTGTAGGGATGGTTTAGCATATTTGTACAAGCACTAAACACTATTTGTTAGTGCAATCATGCCCTTAGTGATCAGACCGATCATGAGTTAAATGTTTGGGCAAACAGTTTAAGTTAGGATCATATTTGTATCTCATGTGTATAAAATCGCGTAGAATTTGATTGAGATGCACATGAAGATTTGATGTGACCAAAGTTGTTGATAACTCGATGACCCGAGGCACATTGGAGATAAGAGAAAGATGGTATGGGACATTCGAGAGGCCACAAGATGAGGATCATCAAAGAATGGCAAAGTCGAAAGAGGTGAACTACATAAGTGAAGCGTGAAGGATAACAGAAGAAGCAAACCGAGGCTCCATGCATCCGAAGGACGAATAGCCTAATGGGAGATAGCTCATGGTGAAGGAATTGCAAGGTAAAGCTCTTATACGAATTGTGAGTTGCAAGTTAAGAGACTTGTACTTGGGAGAGGGTAGTGTTCGATTTAGGCAAAGACTTGACTATTAAGATGGTTGTAGTTAACGATCCAGTTGATTAAAGGTTGTCTCTAGTGGATTGGCAATTGAGTCGACCAATAGAAGGTCAAGTGAATCAATTAATGAATAAAATATTGGTGTTCATGGTTGAGTCAATTGGACAACCGACTGATTTATTATCACCATTAGTCAAGATTCCAATCCACTAATGGTGATAAAGTAGATCAGGTAGTTGACTCAAGCTGATTAGTCAACGAACAGAATGTTTCTGTTCATGGTTGAGTCGACTAAGAGTTGATTGATCTAGCATCAGTCGACTAATAATAAATTCCAAACAACTAATGACATAGTAAAAATTTATAGAAATCAATAGATTTGACAAGGCAAAACATCAACGGTTTAATGACCTGAAGGTTATAGTGGATGGGTTATTTAATGGTGGATTCCAATTGAGCAAGATAGTCATTAGCACTGTAGGCTAAAGCGATCAAAAAAAAAAGTCGACTAATGGTGGATCCAATCAACTAATCGGCATCAGTACAATAGTGTACACAAAAGTGAAGTTGACAAGGATTGAAGCCTATAAAAGGGGAATATAGGGAGCATTTGAAGGCTAATGGTTTTGAGATATTATTCTTGATATATTGTTCTAATTATTCAAGCTTTTTGTATATTCTTTCTCTTCTTTTAAGATGCAAATTGTAATCTTGCATAGAGCTTATAAGAGGTTTTTTTTACCTTTGGAAGAAATCAGAGAAGGAAAAATTTTAATGGTGCTTTCAAGAGTGACACACTGACAGAGTAATAGACCATGGAGTAAGAACAAGGATTTCAAACCACATTACATCAAGCCGTTAGCATTTATGTTATTGTTTATTTCACTTTCGATGCATATTTTATAGCATATTTTATATTGAATTAACCTTACTATGTCATTAGCAAGTTCTTAAGTATAAATTCTATAATGCTCGTTATTCACTCCCCTCTAGCTTATCCAACATCTACTATGTCGATTTTAACAAGTGGCAAGTGGTAATAGAGATAGGAAACTTTAATTGGACTAGTCCTTAATAAAGCATGGGATAGAAGAAGGCCCTTCGATTACTACTCTAACAAAGCGATATCAGAGCAAGGCCACTATCAAAGGACTAATTGTCGACAAAGCAAATAACTAATAGAAAAAGATGGCTCTCTACTTCTGACTTGACATCAGCATGGCAATAGTTGTAGAAAAAGGATTAGTTTCTCGCTAGATATTTATGGAAAATTGTTGTCATTGTCTAGGTTAACAAAGAAGCAAAAGGAAGAGCTTGTCATGGATACAAAAGTCAAATTGGCTCTTGAGAACACACTTTCCTATCAAGAGATGAATACGATCAAAAAATTACAAATGCTAAGGAATTGTAGGGAAAAGTGATAGCAATGGATGAAGGGACCTCTAAAGCAAAGCTTCTAAGGAAAGATCTCCTACTGACACAATTGAGCACCTTCAAGATGCGAAAGAAAGAAAAGTTAGCTCAAATTCATGCTTGATACAAAGTGCTTATACATGACTTATTATCATTAGAGAAGAAGTTTCAAACCGAATCTCCTTAGCAATGCACTCAACGATAGAATTCATCCACCATTGAGAAGTCAACTCTGATGGGTTTCACTAAAAATCTATTTTGTATGATTGACTTAATATTTTGTTTGGATTATAATTACATAATCACATAGCAAAGTAGGAATACCTCATTCTATATCTCACACAAATTTAGATTGAACTTGATATTTTTGTATTGAGAAACTTAGATATTAAATGAAATGTATAAGATAATACCGAATGGTTCATAATATTTATTATGATGCATTGAGTTGAACCATAGATTTATATTAATCATTGAGCAACTTTAAGAAAGGCTAATATATTCATTAGTATATATTTGACTTAAAGATTATAGTTGGAAATTTCATTTTGAAAGTACAATTGCATGTCTTAGAATCTATTAGCAAATTTGTAGTTTGAAATAAGGATTTAAAAGTTGTAACATAATTGAAATTTTTAGTTATTTTTCATGTTTGCATTAAACTTGAGATTTGAAATGCATTTTAGTTTGTTTCCTTGGGATCCCGCATTAACGGAAGCTTCATGCACCGGATTGCCCTTTTAAAGTACATTAGATAAACCTATATGCAAAAATTTCATAATGTTAGATGTTTATGTATTTTTAAATACATTTTTTAATTTGATACAGTTGTTCAATTTGGATGTCAATCAACTATGATAGGTAACTAGTTGATTGGCAATGTCTGTTGACAATCGACTAAGACTAGGAAGAATATTTAGAAATAAAATGTTCAATATTATTTTGATCATGTGATGATGTGTGTTACATTTAGATTCAATATGGGGATTAGGAATACTAATTAATTATTAATTTATGAGTTTAGATTGTATTTAGTGCAATCTTTTTAATATATATCAAGGGGGAGAAGGGGAAATGAGTTTAAATTAGAAATTTTAAAATTTATTTTCCTCTAGTGATTTTCGAAAATTCTTAACCCAAGGGGGAGCTTTATTTGTGGTTAACCTAACTTGAACATATTGCCAAACATAAAAAAGAGGAGATTATTAGTGCAATCATGCCCTTGGTGATCAAATTCAATCATAAGTTTTGATGTTTGGGTAAAAAATTTAAATTAGGATCAAATTTGTATCTTATATATGTATGAAGTTGTGTAGAGCTTAATTGAGATATACATAGAGACTTGCCATAGCCAAGGTTGTTGATGACTTGATGGCTCAAAGTCCATTGGAGATCAAAGAAGAATGGTATGAGACATCTAAGGGATTATAAGACGAGGAGCATTAGAGTGTAGTTGAGACAGAAGGGGCAAACTACAGATGAAGGATAAAAGATGGCACATGGAACAAGTTGAGGACTCAATGAATCTGAAGGACAAGTAGCTTGATAAGAGATAGCCTTGTGGAAAAGATCTTTAAGACAAAATTCTTAAGCTGAAAATTGAGAGACTTATACCTGAGAGAGAATAGTCTTAGGTGAATACTCTATCATTAGGATTGTCATAATCAACAATCTAATCAAATGAGCGTTCTCTTCGGTCACTTCATGTTTGAGTCGCCAAAGTAGTCAACTTAACTACATTAGATTGCACTAATAGGAAATCTCTATTTGTGGTTGAGTCAATTGGATAGTCAACTCCTGTTGTCAGTCAGCTAATGGAAAACCTAGTTGACTAATGAAGAATTTCAATTGATCGATGGTGACAGAATTGCCCAGGTAGTCAACTCATGTTGATAAGTCAACCAACAGAATACTTTTATTCACGTTTGAGTCGATTGGATAGTTAACTAATCTGACATAAGTCGATTAATAATATAATAAAAAAGCTACAAAGAGTCATTTATCTGATAAGACAAAATGGCAAATGGTTTGATGACCTAAAGCCTAAAATGCATCAGCCGACTGATAATAGATTCTAGTCAACTGAAGTAGTCATTGGTACACTACAAACTGAAGTAATCAAGCAAACAATCAATTGATGGTAGATCAGGTCTACTTATCAATGTTAGCACAACTGAACGAGAAAGCAAGGCTAAAAAAGTTAAAGGCTATAATAGGGGACTAAGGGGAGCATTTGAAGACTAATGTTCCCAAGATATTATTCTAATCATTTGTGCTTTCTTGTATACTCTTCTTCATCTTTTAAACTTCAAATTGTGATCTTACAAAGAGCTTGTATAAGGTTTCTCCACCTTCGGAAGAAGTCCAAGAAGAAGAAAAGCTAGTGGTTCTTTCAGAAGTGACTCACTGACGAGTCATAGACTATGAAGTAGGAATGAGAGTTTTAAGAAATGTTACATCAAAGTGTTATTGTTTAGTTCATTTTTGATGCTTATGTTACATTGAATTTACCTTGTTAATGCTAAGATATTAGCAAGATCTTAAGTCTAAATTGCAGGAACCTTCGTTATTCACCCCTTCTTGCTTGTTTGACATCTACTACATTGATCCTAACACTATTTTGTTCTTTATGTATAGCATATATTAGCAAGACATAAAATGATCTGGTCTAACAAGCAAAAAAATAAAAATAAAAATAAAAATATAACAAAATTAGCACCAAAGTTTGTATGCACAAGACAACTAGGTTGATCAAAAATAAATGGTATAAGTCAGGTTATTCAAATACTGAAAGTTTTTTTTATATTGCAATGCTACAAATCAGGTTAACAAACTCATACAAATTTCAACAATTGAATATAAAAAGAAGTAATCACTTCAAGTGGCCAATTGTTGAATGTTATTTTTATCTTTAATTGGGAAAAAAAGTATAGTAAAATGTGCTTTGCAATTCAAAGGAAGTTCTTTGCTTTCAAAATTATAAAATGAACAAAAGACATGTAAACATGAAATCATCAAAAAGAAGTTGATTGTTTATCAAAAAGTTGGCTACATTGTCATATAGATTATTGGGCTATTAGTAGGTGGCCTAATAGAAAGCCTTCAATAGTAAGTTTGCTTTTTTTTTCTTCAATAAAGATGATAGTGACCAATTAGCTTAAACTGGATTTAGTTTGAGATTGCTTATTCATGTTAGGCTGCTAATTTAATTCATACAAGCAAATGGAGATGAGGTTATGAAAGTTAACTTGTCCGGGAGCTTTATGTCTTAATCATGAAATAGTTCCCTAGATTAATTTGTATCTTCTTATTTAGGATCATCGCACACCGAGCAGCCCTTTCAATAAATATTCAAACGTTGTCAATTGGCTATTAACTAGATAGGAACTTACAGACTATAAGCAAGAAGTAATTTAACGTTACTATTGCAATAACGATGATAATAATTTGTTAAATAAAAAATTATTTTCTAAATTCCTCTATTCATTACGAGAGCCATCACAAACTATGAAAATGGCTTGGAGATTCTTGCACATTATGCTAAAAGAAAGAGGAGGCAAAGAAATATGTTTGCCTCCATCCGAGCACCAACATACTTGGTCGGTCCTCATTTACTTCAAAATCATTGAGTGAAACATCGAAATGACAAGACGCAGCAACATCAATGGGCATAAGCTACCACATTGCATAACTAAACACTAGGCAAATCCAGCGACCAAAAACATAATGTGCCCATTTAAATCCTGAACCAACAAACATTCCACAAAGTTGAATCAAATGCCCTGCAGAAGCCATGGCATTCTTCGCCTGATGTGAGTAAAAACAATGTGAGGAAGAAGCTGTGATTACCGTGTTTTTCCTAGATGAATCTGTGCCTTTGGGAGGGAACATGCCCTTCACGACCCCTCCGATCTTGTCCGCTAGAGAAGCAAAGAGCGCCATTTCGGGCAGGAACGAGAAAAATGATCGATGCTTTCTGGTTCCATGAGAAATGGCGGTATGCACTTGGAGTTGGATTGTTTGAGTCTTCCTTCGTAAGCCGTTTCTTCTTCTTTATCTTTTTCCTCTTTATTCTCTTTGTTTCTTTCCTTTTTATTTTTTTATTTTTTTTATTTTTGCCTTTATTCTTCTTTTGGTTGTGACAGTGTTATTGGCTGAATAAAAAACAGATCCTCTCTTGCTTTCTACCGCTAGGAAATATTTTTTATCTTTAAAATTTTAAATAGATATTCAGAAGGAGATGGTCCTAAATTTACCATTGAGAATCCTTCTTCTCTTTCAATTTTTTAATATAAAAAATACAATAATATAAAAATAAAAGACGAATATAAGAAATATAATAATATAAAAATAAAAGACGAATGAGGAATATTTATATGATTATCTTTTTCAATATAAATATACATCTTTTACGTCTCCTCTCCTCTCCTGTATTGAGATTTAAAAGATTATTTCATGATAATGAATAATTTATTTAAAATTAATGGTTTATCAAGTCAACATGGTACTAGATAGATATAGCAAAGATTGAAGCCAATCTTGTACTTATCATTTTCTTTATATATAATGATCAAAGATGATCCATCAGTATTAGTATTTTTTAGATTTACCTTCTTCCCTCTATTGTATATGTATGAAAGATTTGGGTTAGTGATACCTTTGTAAGATAACACTTTCAAAGCTATACAAAAGTGGATGTGTTGTTCAATCATCTGCAAATCTAACTTTTTTTTTTTTTTCTTTTAAGATTCTAAAATCTCCTGTGATGCAATTGAGATCTGCCATTGGAACCAAAGCTCGCTTGCCCGAGGGTATAGAGCAGCGGTATCCGGTAACTGAGGTGCCGAGTTCGAGCCCTCTTATTGCCTTAGTGGTACCAGACCCCCAAAAATCCCGCAAGGGGTTTCTGATGTGGGGCCGGTTCGCCGGTGGGGCTGGTCACGTTAAAAAGTTTACCCATCACAGTTTTACCAAAGCTCGCTTGCCCGAGGGTATAGAGCAGCGGTATTCGGTAACTGAGGTGCCGTGTTCGAGCCCTCTTATTGCCTTAGTGGTACCAGACCCCCAAAAATCCCGCAAGGGGTTTCTGATGTGGGGCCGGTTC